>JAXQQM020086659.1:0-21331 GCA_034641835.2 Pinus albicaulis | reverse complement strand
CATTTGTAAATTAAACATCACAAATTGAACTATTCGTTGAGTCGTTGAAAGCTTAATTTGAGATTTCTCTCATTAATTGATATACTTTTGGCTTTGAAAATTTTTGAGTGAGAAAAATAAGAAACCATGCAAAATATAACCTTAAGGTCCGAAGAAAAAAAAAATCTAGAGTTGACCATCGCGTACAACACAAAGTTTCTTGAATATGGAATTGACCAACCTGTATTAATTTTTCATACTGTAACAAAATGTGGCAGTATTTCACAAGGAATATCTACGTATAGGAGTTCTTCAAATGTTCGTCTATCATACTTAATTTTACAAATCGTTTGTAAAACCTCCACCATATTTTCTGACAAAATCATTTCATAAGAAAATACAATAGCATTTCTCAGAAGTGGTCTAATCCAAATCTGAACATATGAAGGTATAGAAGGGACCCTATTTATATTTGAGAGTTCCAAAAGGTAGAACATAAAATAGCATAGAAACGATCATGTTTTCTTACATTTAATTATCGGCATGATGCCTAATATTTTGTGTAAAGTTCAAAAGGAGATTGCATGGAAGAGAAAAGTCCTAATCAAAGTGAAATTAGGTTAGCTCTAATCATAGATAGCTCAAAGTTACAAGACTAGCTTATACATGTGTTCAAAGTTGCATAGATAGTGACATACCCGTGGAACGAAGAGCACGGTGACGAGGAGCTAGGGTGCGGCGACGAGAAGTTGTGGCGACAGGGACACCAGCGCGGCGACGAGGTCCAACAGCGACAGAGAAAGAGCGCGGGAACAGTGAAATCGGTAACCGCAATACTTCGGGGGCGATTTATTTATAGAAAATAGTTCGGCCGAACTATTTTAAATGTAACAGTTCGACCGAAATTTTATATAAGTTCGGCCGAACTTTAGTTGCCGGTTTTCCAATCTCTGGCAAAAATTCTGTTTGCCCGCGCCGTCAGTAAGCCGTCAGTCTAAACATAATCACGAGTTCGGCCGAACTTTAAAAACAAGTTCGGCCGAACTATTGCCGAAAAAAAATTTCTACCCCCGATTCTCACAAATGTGTAACCCAGCTTCATGTTTCCGCCCATAAGGAAATTTTATTTGTGGAATAGGAACATTAGTTGATGAAATGAAAAAGAGCCATATCAAGAGCTAAAAGTTTGATAAATAATACAACACGATTGGTTAATGACAGCTTGTACGCCACCAATTTGATCTCAGATTGTACCTCGGGCAAGTTACCAAAAGTAAAAGAAGCTGATTCCAGGTTCAAGGAAGAGATAATCAATAAAAATAAATAGAAAAGGAAACTTCAAGGAATTTCATGGGATATTATGTGGACTTATCTGATTAAACCACACAGCCAACAGATGGTCATCAAATTCCTTTCGAATGCTATTCATTATATCATTCCTGAATTCTTTGATGCTACGTACACTGGGTAGTTACATTAAAAAATGATTCGTCCAACAGAAATCCAAGATATGCTCAAGATCTGCCATCTGGGCACATTAAACGCAGCAGACAATCAATGAATCAGGTTCACTTTAAGATCGCATTTCTGTTTCTAAATTTCTGATTAGATAGATTGTAGGAATAGTTTTAGTTATTTTGTTTTCTAAGTACCTATTTAAACACCTTTCATGCATTTAGAAAGGGGTCCTGAATTTGTAATATTTTGACTTGGAGGCTACATTTCTATACTCCATTGACTCTTATATTTTTATAAAGGATCACATCTAGTGGTTCTATGCAAAATTGCCTTTAAGAATTGCGTTTATGTATCTTGGAGTCTGTTTTACATTGAAGTTGCTGGATTTGGATATCGAATTTCATCAGAAAGTATCAAGATGGATATGGTATTTTTGTCTATTCACTGTTATTTTTCTTATTTTATGAGATATTCTCTTTGAAATTTTCTATCATTTATATGTACTTGTTTTACAATATTTCTTTATACATATCATTTCTGAGTGTGTAGAAATATTTATCTTTAAAGTATATGCAAATGATATATAAAATGATGAATGCAATGTGTTATTATAAATCTGTTTAATTTCTTAAACAGAGTTATCTTTATTTGTTACTGCATATTTCAATTAAACTGTAATACATTTTCATGGTTATTGGTTTAGCTGAAACGATTTTAAAGTTGTATTCATATTTGATACCTGGGTTAGTTTTAGAATTATTTATCAGTTATAGATTAAATTACAATAGTTTATTTCAGTCATTTTGTCCCATTTTCCAATTCACCAAATCATTTCATTACCAACCCATTTAAATTATTAGGAAACTGGTCCTATAAATCCAGTCAGAGCCACCACACCAAATGGAAAAGGAGCTGTCTTAAGGTCCCAATCGGGTTGTTATCTCCCAATGTTTGAAGCAGTGATTTTCGAAGCCTTCAACACTTTCCTAGATTAAAATCATCAATTAAATGTATAATTATATGCTTTTAAATCATGTCAAGAAGATGAATTTGTCATTATTCCAAATTGGATGATTGAGCATTTAAAATATACAATATTTAAATCTCGTTTACATGCTTTTTAAATTCTTTCTTAGATTAAATCTTTAAACTAAAGTATAATCAATTTCTTGTAAATTACGTCAAGAAGATGACTTTGTCATTATTCCAAAATTGGATGATTGAGTAGTTGGTCATGCAATAGTTTCTTTTCAATTCCTTTGAATTTTCTTTCCATTTAGATCAGCAATGTCATTTCAATTCTTAGTCAGAGGATTTATGCTTTTAATCCATGGAGTAGAATTAAAATAAGATAGATTAGAATTAGCCTTAAATTCCAAAAGCTCAAGGTCATTAGAATAAATACTCTACTTTGTAGATTATATTCTAAACATTTAAAGTTTGATTCATTTTGTGAAAATTAGAATAGTTAAAGAACGTTTCCTTTTATTCCTTCTTTCAAAATTAGTTTAAAAATGAAAACTTCATTAGATTTATTTGATTCATATCATATTTATCATTCCTTAAAATTAACATTTAGACATAAAGAAACAAAACTCCCAAAAATAACATAAAAACATACACAACAAAGTAACAATAATTTTGACGAAGCATAAATAGTGCAGCATACTTCATCATATTACTAACGTCGGTTGATGATTTATGATAAGAAATTTAAGAAATTAAAATGGCTAAACATTTATGCACCACTGTCGGGGATGTGTAATTAGTTGACCTTATTTCTTACATCTAAAAAAAAATGACATCGGTAGAGAAAGACATTCTAGGCATAGGCTCATAGCTAGAGGCAGGAGTTTAATTCCAACAACCCCACTCACCCCACCTAAACCACATAGTGCTACACCACCATCTCAAACCAATATTCCATAATTCACTATACATAGACTTCCTAAAGTATTAAGGTTAGAAATCCAATCAAGAGGATCTCCTACTTTAGCCACTGAGGTAGTCTTAGAGGAAGAAGATCCTAGATCTCCAACAGAAGGAATAACCTTTTTCACCTCTACATGAGAACACATTCTAGCTGAAGAGTTAAAAATTTCTAATGGGGAAGACGAAGAAGAATATTTATTCAATATCCCATTGATAGAAGAACCAGAGGAAGATCAATTAACTTTACAGTTAGAACCTTATATTAGCTCCAAGGAATCTACAATGGCAGGAGAAGGAGAAGGATAAATTTTAAATGGAGAAAATTTATTTCTTGGAGGAGGAAAAGCTGGAGGAATATGTAGAGGGAACAGAGGAGGAGGTGAAGGAAACATAAGAAATAGGGAATATGATAATTCTTTTAGATTTCCTATAATTGCTGAGGATACAAATGCCACAATGAAAATAATTTCACCTTTCATTCTTCCAAATTTCCATGGATTAAAGAGTGAAGATCCTAAAACCTTATTGTTTTAATTTGAAGTTTTGTGTAGATCTTATGACTGCTTACAAAACTCTAAAGAACTAAAGCTATTTCCTGAAACACTTAAAGGAGCACCATTAAAATTATTCATGGGTTTAGTCACACAATCTACTAGAACATGGAATGATATGAAAATAGCATTTTTAGAAAGATATTTGGATTATTGCATACCTATTAACAGGAAGGATGAAGTGTTCAAGGTTATGCAAAAGGAGGATGAGAACGTAGAGTTTCTAATTGAAAGATTCAATTATAACATAAAAAAAAGGTAAAATGGAAAGCTTAGATCAAGATAATTTAAAATTTATCTTTTTAAAATCCATTAGGGATGAATGGATAGAAATTATCAACATGATGTGTAGGGGAGACATCTATTAGGGGAATTTTGAGGTCTAAAATGGGCGTCATAAGAAAAATGTACAACGAAAATAAACTTTATAACAACCAATAGGATTCAAGATGATGATGTCATCCGTAATGGATGATTCACCATTTTTGGAGTAAAAAAGTAAAAATATTAAAAAATAATAAAATAATAAAACTACTTTTTCAACTCGTATTTTAAACTTATCTCCCAAAATTTTTACTCAAATTTTGAGTGGGAGTACTCGTTGGATGCGGAATTTAATTACGCATCTAAGGAGTACCCATGTTGCATACTTTCGATGAACTCTTCTACACGAAAAATGAGAAATACATAAAAAACGTGATTGTAATCACGTTTTTTTATGTATTTCTCATTTTTTGTGTAGTAGGACCCATCGAAAGTATGCAACATGGGTACTCCTTTGATGGGGAATTAAATTCTGCATCCAACGAGTAATCCCGCTCGAAATTTGAGTAAAAAGTTTGGGAGATAAGTTGAAAATATGAATTGAAAAAGTAGTTTTTTCATTTTTCCCTCTAAAATTTGATGATGTCATCAAATCTTATTAGATTTTTTCCACTATTATTTTATAATTTCCTTAGGAGGCCCATTTTAGACCTCAAAATTCCCCTAATGTCTCAACTCACATTGCTTGAAATTGGTGGATTATGTATTCATCTCTCAATGGGAAAATAAAAAACTAGGGAAAATGCAAGAGATCCTTCTCTTTCTAGAGTAAATAAATCTGAAACTGGAACAATACGTAGGGAAAAAATTGGAAATATGCTTGTTGAATTTAAAACAAATATTTTAGGGAGTCTTTGTAAATAGATAGAAACCCTTAAATTACAAAACAAGAAAAAATTTTAAATTGATGCCTTAGCTATTTTCTGTCCTAAAGGCAGAAAGAACCATGCTTTAAGAGAATGTCCTCTTGATTTAAAGGTCATAGAGACCTGTGTGATTTTCTCATAAAATCATGAAACTAATATTTTTCCTTCAATCCCAGGTCTTGAGGTTGTTTTTCAAGAAGAAGTAATTTCAAATCTAATAGAGCGTCGTTGCTTTGTCTCTAGAAGACCATGGAAGGGGCCACAAACTCAACATTTTAAAAACCAAATGTATACTCACACCCACCAAATAATTGGAATTCTTGGCAGCAACCTAGGTCCCAACCTCAACCTTGGGCACAAGGAATGAAAAATCCTTATGGTAGATATTCTCAATACTACCAATATCCTCCATCTTATCCAAACTATTTTCCCCAACAATTTCCACAAGAAAATAAACAACCACAACTCCAAAACCAAAACCCACAAATTTCATTACCATTTCCACAAAGACCAAGCCAACTACCTGCCCAGCCATTTCCAAACCCTAATAATGAAAATCCTCAAAATGCTTACACTATAGAAGGACAAAAATTTCCAACTTACATGATTACTCCACTAGATCTTAATGATGTTCAACTTAGATCTCGTAGAATATTATAAAGAAAAAATCCTTCTGTTGTTATTCAATAACAAGATAATTTTGATGAAGAAATTTCTCTACAAAAAAATAGAAGTTCTGAAGAAGGAACATCTCTTCCACAGAACCAGAATTATGAAAATGAAAAACAATAGAAACCAATAAAATCAACTCTTATCATAGAGAAACCATCAATATATATTTCTAACCCTCCTTTTCCTCGAAGATTACAATTTGATAGAAGGGTAGAAAAACATATTATGCTTCCCAATTATGATTTTCTATATGAATTGAAAAACATTTGTATCAAAATTCCTTCGCTACAGGACATTAAAGAGATTCCAATTCTAGCCAAAACATTAAGAGAGTTTAGCATGAAGAAACGAGTTAGAAAAGCAAAATAAATAAAAACAATTCAACTAGTAGGAAAATTTGCAGATGTTATGATGGGTAAAATTTCCATACAAAAAATATTTCGATCTAGGAAGTCTAGCTATAAAAACAAATATCAATTGTATTGAAATCCCAAATACATTGATTTATTTAGTAGCGGCTATAAACATCATGACCAAAAAAACCATGGAACAACTCAAGCTTCCAAATCTTCAATATACACCTACATTACTGCAATTAGCAGATAGATTAGTAATCAAGATAGATGGTGTATTAGAATATATTTTAGTATCCTTAGAATCTTGGGATTATCCAGTTGATTTTATGATTTTAACCCCCAAGAAAAATCTAGGAGAACATCTATTAATATTAGGAAGACCTTGGTTGGCTACAAATGATGCTTTCATTAGTTTTAGATTTGGTGACATGTATATCTATGATGGTAATTCAACAAAGAAATTCACTCTATATCCTCCAGCAAAAAAAATAACAAAAATAGAAGATGAAGAATGGATTGACGACAATAATGATATAAAACCTCTCTTTATTATTTCTGGAATTAGTGAAGATAGTCAAATCTTAAATTCAATAGAAAAATTTGAATCATCTTCAGAATATGAACATGATCATTTTCAAGAACAATGTAATATTGAATACTTGTCATCTAGGTAGATGTCTCTATATTCTATGGAAGAATTTGGTAACTCTATAATTGAAATCTTTCTGGGAACATTTTTTAACATAAAAAAAACTTGGATAACAAGAAAAGTTAATCAAAACATTACAACAAAATTCTTTTTCATATGCATGGGAGTACACTGACATGAAAGGGATTAGTCCTAAGACTTGTATACATCACATCTACATTGAGGAAAATTGTAAACCTATTAGACAACCTCAAATAATGATGAAACCAAATCTTAGGGAAATTGTGAAAGATGAATTGCAAAAAAATTCTAAATGTAAACTTCATTTACCTAATTTCAGATAGTCAGTGGGTTTCTCCCTTAGTTATTGTACCTAAAAAGAATGGTAAGTGGAGGGTATACATTGACTCTCGAGATTTGAATAAATCTACCCTAAAAATTATTTTTCTTTACCTTTCATAGATCAAGTATTGGATACATTAGCATGAAAGAATTATTTCTCATTCTTGGATGGTTTTAGTGGTTGCAATGAGATTCAGGTGGCACCTAAAGACCAAGGTAAAACCACATTCACTTGTCTATGGGGAACCTATGCCTACCGAGTACTTCCCTTTGGTTTGTGCAATGCACTTGCAACATTCCAAAGGGAAATATTAGGAACTTTTTTTGATATAATACATGATTGTGTGGAGGTATATATGGATAATTTTACAGCTTATGGGAATTCATTTGAAGAAGCTTTAGAAAATTTGGAAAAGTTTCTTAAAAGATGTAAAGAAGAAAGTATTTCATTAAGTCATGAAAAATGTTTTATGATGTTTACTGAAGGAAGTGTTTGAGGAAATCACATTTCGAAAGACGGAATTAAATTTTATTCATCTAAGGTTGCATTCATCTCTAAATTATCAGTTCTAAGTTGTCAAAAGTATGTTAGAATTTTTCTAGGAGTCATAGGGTATTATAGAAGATTTATAGAAAACTTCACTAAAATAGCATCCCCACTGTTCAAATTCCTTACCAAATATTGTGAATTCAGTTGGAATCTTGATTGCCAATTGCAATTTGAAACTTTAAAAACAAAAATTTCTAAAGCACCCATCTTAAGAGGTCTGAATTGGAAACTACCTTTTCACATTCAATAGATGCTTCAAATACAACTCTCGGAGCTGTATTAGGACAAAAATATTTGATACCCTATGTCATATATTACACAAGCCAAAATTCAACTCATGTTGAGTTAAATTACATTGTAACTGAAAAAGAATTTCTAGATGTTGTTCATGCTATAAATAAATTTAGACATTATATCATCGAGTATGAAACCTTTTTTCATATAAATAAATCTGTAATTACATATTTAATGAATAAATCTAGTACTAATGGTAGAGTCATAATATGGTTATTACTCCTCCAAGAATTCAATATCATCATTCTAGACCGACCTGGAAAAAAAAACACAATTGTTGATTTATTGTCTAGAATTTAAAATGTCAAAAATGATACTGCAGTGGAGGATAATTTTCCCAATGAATATATTTTTTCAATAACTACTAAAAGTCCTTGCTTTGCAGATATTGCTAATTAATTCTTCATGGGAAATTTACCTGCACACTTGTTTCCTAGACATAAAAGAAAAATTATTCAAACATGTGCATTTTACTCATGGGTTAATGATGAATTATATAAAACAGGTTCAGATCACATCATCAGAAGGTGTGTTTGAGAAGATGAAATGCCTACGATTGTTAAGGCATGTCATGATGAGCCTTGTGGTGGACACTTTTCTGATAAAAGGACTACCTATAAAATCCTTCATTTATGATATATTGTGCCATCCATATTTAAAGGTATCATGGAGTATGTCAAAAGGTGTGATAGCTGTCAAAGAATGGGGAAAACCTGTTCCTACAGATGAAATGCCATTACAACCTCAAGTACTCATTGAACCATTTGAAAAATTGGCCTTGGATTTTGTTAGACCAATTAATCAACTATCTAATCAAAATAAATTTATTCTGGTATGTATTGATTATTCACTAAATGGGTAGAGGCTAAAGAAATTTCTTTAGCCAATGAAAATGTTGTAGTTAAATTTATTTTTGAGGATATTTTCACTCATTTTGGTGTCCCGAGGGAAATTGTGATAGATCAGGGAACCCAGTTTAAATCCAAGTTGGTGGAGAAGCTTGTGGAGAATTACAAGATCAAACATAGAAAATTCATTCCTTATCATCCACAAGAAAATGGTCAAGTGGATTCTACCAATAAAGTGATTGAATGGATTCTCAAGAATACTATACATCTACACACGAAATATTGGGCATATAGGCTTCTTGAGGCCTTATGGGCCTATCAAAACACATGAAGGAATACAATAGGACACACTCCCTGTGAACTTGTTTATGGGAATAAAATCCTATTTCCTATAGAATTTCATATCCAAACCTTTAAAATGGCAGTCCACTTGGAGCTTGACTTATCAGAAGCCTAGAATCCCACATTGGAGCAAATTAATGAGCTTGATGAAATCAGGCAAGATGCAGTTCAAAGAAGCAGTCTAGTCCAGCAGCAAAGGTCCAAATGACATGATAAATACATAAAGGAGAAAAAGTTTCAATAAGGGGATTGGGCATTTTTGTTCGATTCAAAGGTCAAAGACTTTCAACCAAAGTTTTAGACTCACTGGCTTGGGCCTTATGAGATTGAAAAAGTCTTTGACAATTGAGCAATCAAGATAAGGACAATTGATGAATAGAAGGTACCTCTTCTTATGAATGGACATCGATTAAAAGTCTGTCATAAAGAAATTTCAAAGGAGGATTTTATCAAAATTTTCCAAGATAATACTGATATGAAGTTAGTGAAGAAGAATCCTTATTCTTCCCCAGCTTAGTCTTTTTATTCTCATATGTAAAAGAAAAAAAGAGAAAAAAATAGAGAATAATATATATATATATATATATATATAATATTAAAATAAAAATAAAAATTAATTGTATTAGTGTAAAAACCAATCAATGATTGGCATCCTTATAAATAATCTATAAGATGAAAATCAGAGTTCTGAAATCTTATATTTCTTATTCCATTTCTAAAAATCCCAAAAATCTTTTTTCCTTTATTTTTTCTAAAGAAATAAAAAAGTAGTACAAAACTACTTCCATTCTACAGGTGACATTTCATTTTGCAACTGAATTTCCATTCTTCACCTAATACCACATTCTTCAGCTTTGTTACATTTTTCTTACAGCCTACGGAAGCAAGAATATTGAGCACAAGGAATTGAGAACTCCATTTGAAGATCATCATGCTAAAGGATACCTAAAGAATCAACAAAAGGAAATAACAACAAAAGGTTAGTTCTAAAGGTATGATTACATAAATTTGTTTCAATAACAAGGTAAAAAACATTATCATATATAATGTAGATGATCACATGCTACCTCAATATGTCATAGTTTGATTTGATTTGGACTCACATCATGTCATAAATCGACCACATCATCTGCATCATATTTCATAATGATCCGTAAAGGATTCTCCCATTTATGATTAAACGATCATATCCTATTATCGTAACTTGTTCATCTACATTTCTTAAAACCCCATCAAGCATTCAATTCACTCATATTTCCCTACAAATCCTCCACATCCTTAACTAGATCGGCAATCCAATTCATTTCATATAGAGAATAACAATTTTGAAGGCTAGATTCTTCACAACAGAAGAAATAGGTTTGATGGTCAGGACTGAACTAATGGGAGCTAAACACATGGAGGGTTGTCCTCACATCAAAGAGATGCTACAGAAACCTAAGTGTCTTAGGTTTATAGAAAATTTTGATGGTATCCACAAAGAGATCACTAAGTCTTTTGCGAGGTCTTTCGATGGAACAACAGTCGAAATACGAGACATAAAATTTCTAGTGACTAAGGCTTTCATAGCTGAAGTTATAGAGCTCCTAAGAGGTGGCGAGAGATGGAATAAAAACAAAGAATTTCATAGTGATGCATGGATATTTTTCCTCAAAAATCGAGGTATGGATACTTCTGTTTACAGAAAGGTTATTCCTAGCTCAGCACTCAAGAAAAAATGGAGAAACATACTTTTAATTTTGTAGAATTTTATCACTTGTGAAGGAAGATTTGAATGCATGTTTGTGTACCATATATGGTTGTTGATGAAAATTTTGGAGGATGGTGAAATAAACCTCCTTTTCTTGATACTGAATAGTTTAAAAATAATGTATACAAATGTACAGAAGAAAATTTAGTTTATAGACAACACTATGCACCATCATGGGTTGGTAAAAATATTTCTTGAATTCCATTTGAAAAGTATAGGAGAGCCTTGGGATAATTTTCTAATCAGAAACCATTTCTAAGATGAGCCAGAGAAGCCTAAGGAAAACGAGACTAGAAAAAGTGGAATAAGGAATATTGATACAAGCATTGAAGAGAAACCTTCACCTCAACTACAACAAGATGAAGAGGAAATTACCCTTGTAAAGTTGATGAAAAATAAGAAATAGGGTGCAGTTAAGAAAAGAGGTAAAATAGAAAAGAAGAGCAAGGATAGAAGTAAAGAAAACTTAAACCCTCCACATCCTAGGAGAAGCTCTATACTTCGAAGGTCAGTGAAGAAGACACCATCACAAGAAACATAGTTTGTGAATTTAAAGGAGAAACCTCAAGTGCCATCACCCATCAATGCTTCTCCTCCACATAGTCCTACAAAGTCTCCTGTAGATAATTTTGAAGGTAGTCCCAGCAGCATATCTCTAGGCACAGATCCAACACAACAAGAGACTTATGACTTATGAATCTTTTAATGTTCTATCTAAAATACTTTTATAAATACATTTGAATTTGTTAGTAAAAATAGATTAATGAATATGGTTATTCGTTAGTAAAAAAAAAACTTGAATTATACATTATGAATAAAATTACAGTGAGTAATTGATTAACTGATTGGTAAAAGAATTCCAAGATTCCAGAATAAAAAGGAAGAGGAAATTTTTCTGATATTTACCTTCCCCAAGAGGATAAAAAGGAAATCGAGAGAAGGGGAAGCGGTTGGAGGTGGTTTTGTTGATGAAAGAAGAAAAGGGTTAGGAACAGATTGTTGTAAAAGGAAGAGTTATCCAAAGCTGATTTAATACCAGTAGAGCTCTATAACCCGAAGGGAGTGTAGGTTGTACAACGATCCTGAGGCATAACTTCTCACAAAGAAATTCTAACCTAGAATCTGGTGTGGAGCATAAGGGGAGTAGAGGACATGATCACCTCTCTCATGGTTGGGTGGTGCCATCAGTTAAAGAAGGATATAGAGATACATATATAAGTTCATTGGATAAGTTATAGGTGTTAATAACAAAATTTTATTTATAAACTCAATGCATTGTTATTTTTATTATCTCTGTTAGCTAGAAAAAAATAATGTTATCTATTCATTTCGAAAGATGAAGTAAATTTTGAACTAAATAATGTAGCAAAAAATGCTATGACAGCCTAAACATAGAATAGAATATAGTTATTCTTTCTATTTAAACACTACAAACGAGTACAACTCTAAAGTATGTGTAGACAAAAATTTTATAAGGTATAAGCAGTGGGGAAATGTCAACGACTAGAAACATTACTAAATCTAGTAGAGTAAATTATTCATACACTGCCAGGTTTCCATATATTATCGAATAAATACATTGAATAAATGAATACAATAAATTACACAGGAAGAGTATCGAGAACAAAACAAAAGAAATGATTTTATGTATGATATAGCTTGTGTAACTATTTTTACATTTCCATTATTTTGTGTAAATAAATAATAAGGCTCAGAGGTTTAGAAGCCGACTTCCATGGTAAACGGAACAAGGATTAGGGTCCTCTGGCCACTGAATCTTGAAGTATATAACGAATCAAAATTACCGAGGAAAGGAAAAACTATGATGCTCAAATTATTAACTTCGGAAAAGCCATTAACCCAAAAAACTCAGACCATCAAGTCATAGACTCAGTAACTTCCATGAGGCTATATATATATTTAAAAAAAAGGAGATCCCAGATTTTAACATCTCTTATAACTGTCGAACGAGAATTAGGCTAGAAAAAACATATATATACAATAGACATTAACAGGATAGTCAGTCATTTATATAAGAGATAACATGAACGAAAACATGTAGGGATTCATGAAAAACGTTTAGAGGATTAATCCTTTAACATAAATTTTATACAGGAGAAAAATAGTAAGACAATACCTAGCTACCCTCTTATCCCAAGTGGGACTGTTGCGAAGAGGAAAATAATGTTAAAACTCTAAACTCTGAGGAAATTAAAGCTATTCCATAAACCTTCATGTTTGATGGGAAACCTAAACTTTACTCATGCAAGAGATTTAGGGTTCGTTCCTGGAACCTATACAAGCAGAGGGTTCTACCCTCAACAACCCTTAGGAATCACTTAAGAAAAATATGAATGCAAATGATGGTCTGGCTTACCTATGTTAGCCATCCATAGAAATGCGTTGCGAAGAACGAGATGGCCACTCCTTTCCTCTAGGATCGGGACATTAACAAAATATTGTAACCACAACAAAAGAAAATAATCTGTGAGTAAATTTACCAACAAAACATTCATAAGAAAATGACTCTTTGAAAAATAGAGAACCATAGGAGGAACTTCGCCTCTACCTGAGTTTCAGTTCTCAGAATGCTTGGTAAAACCATCAGCCATATATTCGTGAACAATATTAATCGATAAAGGAAGGGGATTAAGAGAAATTACCCTCAGAGAAGAAATCAATCGAGCTCTCTTGTCATAAATGTGTGTTCCATATTGTCACAGACAACATTGTTTATTTCCATAGATTATTACAAGGTATTGTAGTGGATGATGTTAAAATTTGAT
The DNA here is from genome assembly GCA_034641835.2 of Pinus albicaulis. Classification (NCBI taxonomy): domain Eukaryota; kingdom Viridiplantae; phylum Streptophyta; class Pinopsida; order Pinales; family Pinaceae; genus Pinus; species Pinus albicaulis. The sequence continues at coordinate 7,632 of JAXQQM020086659.1, read as the reverse complement.
ATCAATTCTAACCTACGAGGGTTTCCTATGGAAAACCTACCTAGCAAGATGGAGTACCCCGCTCCGGGTTAAGGGTGTCAGCTTTAATCGCAAGACTATGTTTTATATTTTCTTATAATGCAAGAGCCTATATCCATGTCTTTCTTCTTTTGGTAAATCTTCATGCTAATGAATCATAATAGTTTTCAGTACAATTCTGTATACATTTCCTTTTTCAGTAAATCTTCATGATAATCCATAATAACCATTTTCATTAGAGTTCTGTATATTTTTTCCTTTTATAGTGGGTGTCTTACTTCAATATGGTTTTGGCTCATTATTCGTAAGGAAATGGATATATACTAGTAATTGTATGGGTAAAAAATAGAATTTATCTCCCCAACCCTGATGGAGTGCTAAACCTTGAACCCCTTCCAGGTAAGCTAACTTTCCCAATTTAGCATATTTAGCCTCCATCTATACCAATGGCTAATCTTTCTATTAGGCCAAAGATAGAAGGTTTTCTCGTACACAGTTTCACTCAGTTGTATTCTAATTACTTCCTCTGTAGACATTTGAGATACATAAGTAACTTAAATTCATCATTTACACATACATAAATTTACAGCACTTGTGTTCCTATCTACTTGTAAACCTGATTAGGAAATTCAATAGAAGAGCCCACCACCCTTCTTGTGAGATAGAAAATTACATTTTATTCTCCCCCCAAGCCCCTACTACCAGTTTAGACTGTGACTTCTACACAACTTGCAAACCTCAAAACCTGTTACATGTTTAACCTCGCACGAGTTCAATATTATCCTGATGAGTTTCCAGACCCAACCCCAAGTTTAATATTTTCTGCCAACCTCCTCGTTGAAGCTAAGTGTGTTCTTTTCATCTTTCTTTTTCCTTCATGAATCCAACCCCTTCTCCTCCCACTTGAGATCCTTTTATCTCTCGAAAGTAGGGACCAAGAAACACAACCGTCAAACTGAATGGTAGTTAGATAACTATTATTGGTCCTCCATTCTTGAGTTTCCTACTCATATTTTCTCAATTAAATCATACAGTATATATGTCTTGTAGTAATCGAAATTATATATATATATATGATTTTGTTTCATCATAGTAAATTAATTTGGATTTAAAAAATTCTTTTAACAAGTGTGTGAGTTACCTTTTAAATTAGCAAGTCTCAAACAACAAGAGAATCACTAAGGGTTACAAATTTCTATTAATATATATATATATGTGATATTCATATAAAATGTTTAAATAAATAAATTCATTTAAGTTATATATATATATATATATATATATAATGTTTTTAAATCAATTCATTTAAGTTATCTAGAACTAAAATATTATTCCTATAATTTCTATATTTAGAACTAAAAAAATATCTTAATAAATCTCTATTTAAAACTTGACTTTTAAAGTAACATTGATATCAATATGGTATGATGGGATATGAATTATATTACGATTTTTAAACTTATTTCTCTTAAATTATTATTTATATATCACTCTATATAGCTTATATAAATTTGTTAGTGGTTCGAAATTGTGACACCTATTTTTTTTTTAATGTTTTGTCTAAAAGATTTTTATAAATAAATTTAAATTTTTGTTAGTGAAAAGAGATTAATAGATATTGCGATATATTAGTAAAAAACTTGAATTGACTTTATGAATAAAATTACATTGAGTAATTGATTAACTGATTGTTAAAAGAAATTTGCAGATTTTAGAGTAAAAAGGAAGAAACTTTTTTTAGCCTAGAAGATAAAAAAGAAAATTCTGAGAAAGAGAAGGGATTTTTTTAATGTAATAAGAAAAGAGTTAACAGCATATTGTTGTAAAGGGAAGCATTTTCCAGAGTTGGTTTAATACCATTGGAGCTCTGTAATGCAAAGCGAGTGTAAGCTGGACAAAGGTCCTGAGGCATAACTTTTGACAAATAACTTCTACTTTATCCACTGACGTTTTCGAGGGAGTAGAAAAATCCTCGCCAAATAGCAGGCCTTGGCTGACAAAATATCCATTCATATAATCGTGGCTTGCGTCAAAGGCATTCTCATACACTGCAAACTATTGATAGTTTAAATATTTTGGGCATCCTCGGACGATGGTGGACTGAACAGAGAAGCCGAACGCTTATTTTTGTTGAGCTGTAAAGGGAAATGGAAAAATGCAAGGGAGAAAGTGTCAAGCGGACTCTGTTATCAATTATACTTTGCTTCCAATTATATGATTCTTCTCAGCCCAGTTTGCTTGCAAACAACATTCTCTGTCACTCCACTCGAAAGAGATCTTTGTGAGAGTCATGTCAGGAAGTCAGAGCCACTCCTAGAAGAGAGTCATGTCAGGATTCCAGAGTCAATGGCTGGTCGTCGCCGTTCTCAGTTCAGGCTGTCGACAGTTTCAGCAAGAGGCTGAAAATTCTGTCGGGGGAGTAGCTGATGAAACATCTGGGCATGGACTTGCTCCTATTCTCGATCAGGTTGCTATGAGAACGGATACCCTAGCAAGGATAACAAAATATTAGCACGCCCAGCTTGAAATGATTTAATATTTCAATTAATTTCAAAAAAATTGGGGGCCAGTGCCAATTTGAAATAGTGAACTAGGAGTGTTTGAAATCGGAAACGAGGAGGTGCCATTGATATTGAATCTGCATTAACAACCTGATGTGATGAACTATGCATTATGGAGATATGTGAATCAGAGCGATTAAATGGAGCCACTGAATTTGAAACCCTGAACCTTGCCGGAAATACGAAGGCCATGTATGCATATTGATAAAACCGTGCACCAAAATACACCAAATTAACGATTCCTGTTCATACGTATATTTATATTTGTATGCGTATTGATAAAACCATGCATCAAATTAATGATGGGTTTAGTGATTGGCAATTAAGAATTTCCAATTCATCTAGCTACGTATGTCATTAATTAAGTCAAAAGTTAAAATTTTAGAGAATGAACATTTCTATAGTCATAAATATAAACATAAGAATGTCGAGACTTTCTCGAGAATTGTGTGTATTGCTAATTGAGCCTGAAGTTTTAGTAAACATTTCACTAATCAAGAGCAAGAAGCCAAAACATAGCTAATAAAATATTGTGTGTATTGCTAATTGAGCCTGAAGTTTTTTAGTAAACACTTCACTAATCTTTAAGAGCAAGAAGACAAAACATAGTTAAAATTTTATTAACTTATGAAAAAAAATTAAATATAAATGGAAAAACGTTTGTAGGTTGAAAATATATTTAATATTTTTAATAAGAAAAAACATTTGATTTTTTTTTTGGAATTTGGAATTTATTAAGAAATTTAAAAGTAATTGACATTTTCTAAATAAAATCATTTATAGTAATAATAAAAACTTTAAATTAGAAGTTTAGGTTTTAAATGATTTTATTATTCTTATTTTTTTAGTGTATTTTTGTTTTTCATTTTAAAATTTGAGCTTTAAGTTATAAAATAATAAATATAAATATTTAATATATTATATAAGATTTTGAAAAATATATTTAACTTTTATAAAATTGGAGAAATGTCTTTGGTATCAATTACATTATTAGGATCTAATAGACATTTCGAAACAACTAATGTGGACAAGGTGAAAAAGTCCATGGGTTTTATTGAATTAATATGTGGATGCATCATCCCCAGAATTAGTAGTTGAAAAATAGCCGGAATTAGTAGCTGAAAAATAGCCATTTAAAAGTTAGTCGTTAATGAATTAATTTATTAATAAAAAGCCACACAGAAATATATTTATAAATATTAAATTTTTATAGTTTAAAAAGTTAATTAATGAATAATATTTTGTTAAATTTAATTAATAAATAATATTGAAGATTATTATTTAAAGGGGAAGAGAATATAGATTTTCTATTAAAGGGGAAATAAATATTAAATTATTATCATTTTTAAAAATTAATTGATAAATAATATTTTTATATTCAATTAATAAAATATTTAGAAATTATATAATATAATTGTAATATAAAAAAGACAAAAAAAGGAAAAGAAAAAGAGGAAAGATCTAGAATGGGGTGTTAAAGGGAAATAACAAAGGAGAGGGACTAAAAAGGAGGAAAGAAGGGAAATAAAACCCTAAAAATAAATAGAAAAGAAAGGAACAAAAGAACAAAGACTTAGCTCAAAGTGAAATCATCTCTCGAGAGTAGGAGTCCAACCTCTACTCAATTTCCAACCATCATCGCTATTTAGATTCTTAGCATGTCTTTTAATCTCGATGGCCTCTCGAAGCTTCCGATAATGAAAGTGATCAACCTTAGCAACGACCTTGGAGTCTTGAATGAAAATATTATGATGCCATTTTTCCACTTGTTCAATAAGAGCTGATGCGCGTGATCGATTGTGTCTAATGTTTCTTGCATGCTCTTGGATTCTCTGTCCAATGGAGCAACCTTTTTCACCAATATAGGGAGTGCCACATGAACAAGAAACCATGTAAACCCCTTTCATTTCCTTAGGGTCAATGGGTTCTTTGACAGATTCGACAGAGTTTCTAATAGTATACAAAGATTTGAAGGAAGAGGAGACATTATTCCTTATAAGGACACCCAAATTTTTTTTTGTGGTCCCTTGGATGAACGAGATATGAACCTTGGAAACATGATCATCCCTAGAAGATTTTCACTTTAATCCTTTATAGGCTTTTTGAAAATCCTTAAGGCCTTGAGATCTACTATATCTGTTACTTTAAAAAACGACCAGAAGATGAGACTTTTATGACTCAAAGTGGATGTCATAAGACATTCTTAAAGTATGGGTAGCAAGAGTGCAAAGAAAACCAATTTTTTTAGCATGAAAATGATGAGAATCACCATGAAGATACTATTCCATGTGATTTTCCTTGCAAAAAACATGGTGAGAAATGGAACCATCATTATTTCTAGAGAGAAAGATATCTAAGAAGGGAAGAAAACCATCAACCTCAAATTCCATTGTGAATTTGATGGAGTTTCACAAGTAATTAAGGTGCCCTATAAACACATCTAACTTTTCTCAACCACGGGGCTAAATGACACAGGTGTCATCCATGAACATTTTCCACTTCGTAGGGTGAAATTGAGTTGAAGCTAAAGCCTTCGTTTCAAAATACTCCATATATAAGTTAGTGACTATAGGGGAGATAGGGGAACCCATAGCAACCCCGCAAGTTTTATCATAGAACTCAACTTGGAAACTGAATAAAGTCGAAGTGAGGCAGAGGTAAACTAATTTAGAAGTGCCTTGGTCAAAATTCTTCTTAATGACATCAATGGCTTCCTGGATGGGGATTTCGGTAAATAAGGAAACAACATCAAAGCTTACGAGTAATTCCTCTGGTTTCAAATTCATCTCCTTCTATTCCATGATAAAATAGGATGACTCTTTAACATAGGAGTCAGTGAGACCCATAAGGGGCTTAAGATTTTGGGGTAGGAATTTAGCTAGATGATAAGAGGGACCACCTTTTGTGTTAACACTAGGTCTTAATTGCGCTCTAGGTTTATGAATCTTCGTAAGGACATAAATCTTGGGGGTGAGGGGATTTCTCTCAATAATATTTCTACAGAGAGGATTAAGGGAAGGATCAAGCTTAATGGTTAGGGAAATCTTCTTAGGAATATATTTAAGGGGATTCTTATTAAGATTAACATAACTCCCACTATTGAAAAGATGATCAATCATTTTGCTAACATAGTGAGACTTATACATAATGAAATTGGCACCACACTTACGAGCCTTAAGGATGACAATGCTCAGGTTGTCCCTTAGGGTTTTAAGGGAAAGAACCTTAGACTTGCTCAAGTTTCTTTTAAGAGGCTTTGTCCTCTTAAGAAAAATGGAGCAATCCTGTCTAATAGCATCCTTGACTTTATGAGGAAGATCCTTAATTCCATATTCAATGTTATAGATAATATCATCAACGAGAATCTTCTTTGGGGAAAAATCGAAATGAATACCCTCATTAAGGAGAGTGAAAACCGAGGAATCAAAATTCAAACTAGAAAGATTAATAACATTTTCACAGAGAATAAATTATTAATTCTAGAACTATTAATATTTTTATGATTATTATTATTTACATTATTATTCTTAATATCTGTATTATCCCTAATATTAATGTTGTTAATATTATTAATATCATATTTATTACTAATATTAATTTTTTAGATTAATTAAATCTTTATTATTATCCGTGGATATATAATCATTATTATAACTCAAATTATTATTAATATTGTAAATTTTTTTATTTTTATTGATTAAAAGGTTATTTAAATTGAAATTCCTATTATTTCCATCATTAGAAAAAAAGACCGAAGGTTTGAGAACATTACCAATAGGGCTTCGAGGATTCCAAATTTTGAATACCATCAGATCCACTACCAACACACCGACCACTCATCAGCTCCTCGGCATTCTCCTCCGAATGGAGAGCGTAACAAAAATCAACCTTATTTGTTGTGTGGATTTCGATGCAGTGGTTTTAATCCATACCAGGGCTTAAAAAATAAGGCTAGAAGGCATCATAGATGTCGAGGGAGTAAAATCTGAAGAAGAGATCAAATCAGTCAAAGCTTGACACATATAATGATCGCCATGCTGCATACGCAAGTCTGACCCACGACATGAAACTGAGTCAATGATCATCGAGCTTGAAGCAGAGGAGAAATCCCTAAAGGTAACGATGACATGATAGTAAATATTGTTAAAAAATTTTAAAAGGCACGGGAAATGCTTTTCCCTCAACTCATATAGAGTTGCGGATATGACTTTAACTAAGACAACACAATTACTGAAGTTTACATAGAGTTGCTGAATTTACATAAGCTATACCATACAGTTGAGGAAAAAATTATGTGAGTTTTATTTTCAATACATAGTGGCAAGAGATTAAAATAGTAGGTATAGGAAGGATTAAAGATAATCATATAATTTACTCACGATTTAGAAGAGAGTAAAGAAGACGTGAAAAGTGAAAATCCCGAACCAAATGCATCTAACTAAACTTTAGATTATAATTTATAAAAACAACATACACTGCAAATTAAAACTATTGTTATTACTCATAATTACATTCACCAAAGGTTGCAAAGTAACGGAGACAATAAAGCCTGTAACTTGTCTTTTCAAGTGCCCACCAAAATTTGCTCCATTTAATACACGGTATGGATAGACATCATTCAACTACCATTACGAAGTTGTGTGGAAATGAAAACGACACGTGGATTAATTTTTTCCCATGATCTACATCTTAACCCATCACAGTAAATACATTTCCACTTTAATATGTCTCTCTTTTGCATTGAGGTATGCCTACACAATCGGTAAATTAAATGCGGTGGTTGTGATTAATTTTTCAACACTCCCCCTTAATCACAGAAAGCATCGCCATTGACCATTCCCAAGCAATCTCCTAGATACACAAAATTTTCACGTGCACGTGGCTTTGTGATGATGCATAGAACATTTTCTTCTAACTTACAATCTTTGCAACAAAATTTCACCATTGTTAACTAATTCTCTTATGAAATGATATTTCACATCGGTGTGCTTTGTCCTCTTGTGAAGACAAGTATTTATAGTGCAGCGCTAGGCTTGCTATCATAGAAAATGGT
>JAXQQM020066754.1:0-67301 GCA_034641835.2 Pinus albicaulis | reverse complement strand
TGAGAGCAGCAAGTATTGAGCAGATGAGATAAACCATATCAACACATAAACATCATGCACAGAGACACCAGATATAAGTGGAAACCCATAAAGGGAGAAAACCGCATCTTTTTATTGTTGTGATGCAAAGGCAAGCTCCAACTCCCTCTCACCACTGATTTTCTATAGGCACCAACCTACAAGAGGCTACTACCTCAATTCTGCAAGCTACAACCTGCAAGGAAGCTCCAAATCCCATCAATTTTCTGCAGGAACCAACCTACAGGAGGCTCAAACCTCAGTCAGCTACAACTGAAATTTTATCAAGCTACAACTTGATGTGGAAGCACCAACTCCCATCTATTTTCTGCAGGCACCAACCTACAGGAGGCTCCAACCTCAGTCAGCTACAACTGACATCTATCAAGCTACAACTTGATAGGGAAGCTCCAACTTCCTTACTCTTTCAAAAGGAAAACACTTGCTGATTTACCTTGGATATCAGCTCTATTCTGTATCATCTTCACTGCTGTGCATCAGTCTTCATATCTGCCTTATATCATTTCTGCATCTTCTCAGATTCACTATCAGCTCCTCCTTCTCTTCTCAGCTCCTCCTTCTTCTCTGCCTCACTGCTTCATTTTTGCATTCTCTAACTTTTCACAACATCTTGTTCTGCTCCTCCTTCTTCTTCTCTTCTCTACCTCAATTCCATACTCAGCATTCTCTATGCTCACTCTCTCTCACCTCTTACAGCTTTCTTATTTTCTTCAACTCTCTTCAATTCTGCTGCACACTCTCTTATTCTCTCACTCTGTTTTTGTCACCCTCTCCTCTTGGATATTACCCTGTTTTATACAAAATAGCTTCATGTTGTTTGTATTCTACTGGGAATTCGAAATGGACAACCATGTCTCTTTGCCTTCTGCCTTCTCATCTCTTTTATTCGCTAATTCAGAAAACATAACTGTAGGTACCAATTTATCATTACAGTGGGATATTTGTTCTCTTCCGGAGACTTGCAAATGCATCACAACAATATAAATCAATTAAAAAATTTACATTTCACCTTTTCGGTTACATAAAATTAATCTCACTCAGCCCATTTTCTTGCCTTTGCTTTTGCTGGTTTTGTCTTTTTCTGCTGTTGTTAAGAGAATGTTCTACATACTCTATTTACTGCTACTTTGTGCACCTACACATGTACACCTGTCAAGTTCATTCCTGTGCAAATTCCTGTTCACCATGATTGTGTATCTGCTGTATACATATAGCTACGTTACAATATATATGACTAAAGGTAGTTTAAATAACTGAATGTGGAGGCTTTAATATCGCCATGGTTATAAACCCAATATATGCCCTCTATGCAAGGTTCTCTCCTTCTATTATTTCAAGCAATTAATGTTCCTTCTCGACATTATTATTTTGATATTCGAACCTTAGAAACCATAACCCAATGGTTAATCAATCATTGAATCGTTCAATATATGTTCATGGCTTTCACACATCGGGCCTGAGGCTTTAACACCTATTGTGTCCTCAACTCTCTTGCTATTATACACTACAACAAATCTTCGACTTTAGAATTATATCCCAAGCGCTTTTTATATATAACGCAAGTTTATCTATGGGCATGATAAGAATTTTTTTTAACATATAAACTGTCGCATTCAATATAACAATAAAGAATCATTTTAATATATAAAAAATTCCCTTTCACGCCCACTTTCCGAGCTTGCATTATCCTCCGATGCGATGCGATCACTATTTCCGATTGTGATTAGTCACTATTCACTTTGATATGTCGATGCGATGAATCACAATTGAATTCTTCCGATTGCGATTGGATGCTTTTCGAGATTAATCGCAATCGCAGCTTTCAATATTATGCTCCGATGTTATTCCCTTACTCCGATGCGATTGATACCTTTGCGATCGATCCAATGTGATTAATCATAATCGCATCCTTTAGCAGTGCAGTGCAATGAACAAAGGGTACCACTCAAATTAAATCTCTGGAACTCAAACAAATATGAATCGTAGTTTATAAGCCCATCGGGTCTGGTTCTTCATCGCAATTGCAATCTTTTAATATATTGCTCTGATGTTCTTCTTCTTTTTTCCGATGCGATGGCATATCTTTAAGCCATACTTCAAATACACATGAGTCACCGTGTATAATGAATCAGGTCTAGAACTCAATCGCAATCACAATATTTTGATAACAAGTTCCACTGCCAACTTTTCTCCGATGCGATGGGTGAGGGTCCCAACTTATGGTACTTTGGTTCTTTGTTTAAAAAGCGCTACACTTATATAAAGTGCTACATATATATATGTGTGTGTACTTTGTCGCTTCAGTCTTTAGAGTATCCTCCAGCTAGGGTAATGATTCTCAGAATTTATGTTTATGTATCCTCCAGCTTGGGTAACGATTCTCGGAATTTTATGTAGGGGTACCACACTACATATGATGTTCTCCGTAAATATTATATTGAGTCTTTGGCTCAGACTTAAGCCCAGCACTAATATGTGTAGTAATATAACCTTCCGGGCTCCAAATTTATTTTAACTCGCCTTGCTTATAATGAAATAATGCTTTGTCTAAAGTTTATCTGTTAACGCAACAGTTCAACCGGGCGCACCTCAACTTATATTCTTATATCCAAACTTTAACTAAAAGGGCTAGCCATCAACATTTAAAACAACATTGGACCCACAGCATACATACCATTTCATTATATAGGGTTCGGCTTTATATATATATATATATATATATATATATATATATATATATATATCTATATATATATATATATCAATACATTATAGCCGATTTCAACAAACATTAAGAATCATTATAATGGAGTCTTTGGGCCCACCTTCGTCCATGTTGTATTAATGTATACTATGTATTGAGTGTATCATTATAACTGTATTTCACCATTGTATTCAATCATCTTTGAAATGAAATTTCACGGCCCACAATATTCAAGCGTTCCACAATTACAAATGCCCATAGGCTAAAAGAGATGTCCTGGGCCTGCGGCAATTGTTTCATCTGCTGCATAGGCTACCTCCTTTCCTTTTCTGATGCTGCTCCTTTGCTTCGTTTGTTCGCTTCTTTGCTTCCTCTGCTACTTCTTTGTCTCTTACTTTCTGCTATATTTGCTGTCTTAGTTTCTTTGTGCTCCTTTCTCTGTCTCTGCCGTTGCTTCCGCTCTATTGCAACCCTGCTATTTGACTATTACATTTCAACAGTCTTCTTCCACCTGTCTCCTTTGTGCTTCTTGCTTCTCTCTGCTTCTTTTCTATCTCTGCTACTCTCTTTGCTACCTCTGCTTCTTGTCTGTTTCTTTGCTGCCTCTGCTACTTCTTTTCTTTGTTGTTGTTTCAGGTGTTCCTCCTTTTCCATCTCCTTTGCCATCAATGACAACATTTCTAACAGTCTCCCCCTTTGGCATTGATGGCAACTCATCCACCAATAATCCAATGCTTTTTCCAATTTTTCCTCTGCCTAGCTTCTTTTAGAAGACCCTTTCTACTATTTCTTGCTTTTCCTCCCCCTTTGACATCAATGGCAAAGGGTTTCACAATGCTCAGTGTAGATTCTGTCTTTGCATTTCCTTTCTCTGATTTGTCTTTAGAACGCCTTCTTCTGACTTTGTACCCTTCTGCTCCAGACTGGTGTACAAGACTTGTTGGGAGAACACTTTCAGGATTATTGATCTTTAATGTACACTGCAAGTTGATACAATCCCAAAGCACTGACTCCTTTCACTTGTATAAAGCAGAAAATGAAGATAATGACACTTTATAGAACACATTGTACCAGCTTTATCTAATTAGAGATGAATGATTAGATCAAAAACTAAAATGTTGAGAAGTCTTAAAATATAATTCAGTCTCTAGTATGATCTTCATTAGAAATACATATCTATTGAGGAAGATTGTAGATGGAATAAGTCTTCTCCTGCAATGCTCATCTTCAGTACCAAACCTGTTCAATTATGATAATGATGCCAATATATCTTTTATTGTTGTGGTACACCTTTCCTACCTATTGGTGACGATATGAAATAGGATGCTGACAAGGATATTACTTTTATAGATCGAGATGTTCTTGTTGTTGATGTGAACAAATGAATCACACCAGAGCTTATAGCTTATTGTGAGAATAGGCAATATCTTTCAATATAAGAGACCAAATGACTTTCACTGATTGCACACTGTACTTTCAAAAAAAATCCTTCAATGTATTGGTCAGTCTCATTTAACAATCATGCAGTTTTCTTTATGACATGAGGAGGTATGTATGTCAATGATCGATCTCTCTTTAAAGGTGAATTACCAGCCAATCCCTTATGCTGATCTTAAGAAAAAGGCCTTGAAGATATACATGTACCAACTTCAGGAAGGCATGAAATTATATATAGAGAAACAGATACTGCTTCAATGCATAATATAATCCTTCAAGTGTAAATCAGATACTGATCCTTTAGCTCTGCTACTGACCTTTTCATGTTGAATGCAGATAACCCTAGGAATTTTACCTTGATGCATTCTTGCCATAGTCCTTTGATCCCGAGGACCTGTACCATACTGCTGCTGCTCCATGATAACACTTGATATTCTGTTGATAGGCATGTTGCTTGTACCAAGTACCAAATGATATTACCTTGATAAAATATGCAGAGATTTCACTTTAGCTTGCACATTTACCCATAATTTAAGACATCCTTCATAAATTCTACTATTGAGATTTCCACTGTTCACACTCACAGTCATCAATATACTGAATCTGATCTTTTCATCATTAACCTTTTGCTTAGTCTGTCATTCTGATTTAAAATAATGTCATTGCATTTCTTTTCTAGGACTGCTCCAGAATCAATACTACTTTAGGTGCAATTCAACTGTCTAACATAATGATCTTCAGGAAGATATCTTCAGTTTCTTTTCTATGAATCTTCATGGGCTGATTACTCAAGGATTTATTACTCACTTAACTGCCTTTCTCCAATTGGACCTTTTGAAAGATGTAATGAACTGATGATAGTCACTTTTCTTACTCATCCTTCTTAATGTGATACATTGTTAATTCTAGCAGTATGAGGCATAGTGTGATCATCACTTTAATGTGCTAAAGTCTTCTTAGCTTACATGTTCATTGCTAAGTTTTCCTTTATCATCATGGCTTATTGCTCTCTTCTCTTCTACCATCAATCTGTCACCTACTTAATACTTCAGATGATCTTCTTTCTCTATAGTTCTCTGTGCCTTCTTGATCTTATAGATGTCATTATTCCAAGGAGCTCTTCTTAGACTACTTTCATGGGGTCTATATATGAACCGCTCTCCCCCTGGGATGTTGCTTCATATTTGTCACTGGATGGATTTTTTCTTTGCTTCTTAGAGCAGATCCCCCTGAGACTATGGAGGATTTATTATGTTATTGAGATGATAGGCTCCCCTTTTCTCTTTTCTTTCCATACTCTATTGGGGTTCATCGTAATGTCTACACTCCTTTCCGATTCATAGTATTGTTTGATTGGATTGGTCATCATCTGTCTAGAGTTATTTAATATATATGGAAATTTACAATCTTTTGCTTTGTGACCATGCTTAAGGCATACATAACATCTTATTTGACAAAGGTGAATTTGAGTTGATGTATAATATTTTGTTCCTCTTCTTGAATACATTTTACAATCAACAATTTTATGCCCAAAATTATTACATGCGTAACAATAGCCATGGAAATGATTTGTGTACCTGGTGGAAGATTGTCTTTTGAGGGGTTCTTCTCTTTTGCTGCATCCTTTGCTGGCTGGACTGGGTTTTCTTTATCTTACAACATGTTGCAATATGTCCTTGTTTGTGGTAGGTAAAACATGTGATATTTTTCATAGGAGGAAAGAACCTCCTTTGACATCTTCCAAATTTATTCAATTCATCTTCAGGAGCATATGAGCCTTTAGCAACTGATTGTTTCATCTTCTCATTCTCTGTCGTACCGTGTTGCTGCTTGATTCTATTTGTTTCTTCACAAATCCTGTTCTTACTGGCTTCTATTTTTGTAGTAATCTGCTGAGCTGCTTCACTATCCTTTACATCTTTTACAAAGAAGATTTTCTTGTTATCTTCTGCCTTGGACTTACTGGTTTCTCCTTCATATCCTATCCCAGCCTTTATGAGAGGAGACCTTTGAGCATTTAGAATTTGGTCCAGTTGTTCAGAGTTTTTCATTCGAGGAGTATTCATTAATAATTCTCTTTGGGCTTTTTCTAATTTCTTTCTTAGGCTCGCTACTTCTTCTTCCAGTCTCTCACATTCCATATTTTTCTCTTTCATTTGTTGCAGTAGAGTGTCTTCTATTTTCTTTTCCTCTTCAAGCTGTGTCTTCAGGCCAATAATTTCTTTCCTATCTTCATATTCTTTCTCATCAGATATTTGTACCAATCTCTTAAGGTCTTTGTTTTCATTCTTCAATTTTTCTATTTCAGTCAGAGCTGTGTCAAGTTTGGCTTTTTCTTCAGCTACAATTTCTTCATGGCTCTTACTACCATTCACACTTGCAGGTACCTCATTTGATTGAACATCTTCTTTTTGATATGAATTTCTCTTTTTCTTAATTCTCTTCTCCTTCTTGACAATGCATTCCTTAGTGTCTACTCCATGCATGAAATGCAGTCTGTCCCATATTTCTTTTGCTGAAGTTAAATCCATTATTAACTCAAGATCCTTGTTATGAAGATTGTTATATGTCACACATTTTGCCTTGGCATTCCTCTGTTGTTCTTTCACCGTGGGGGAGTCTGTGTAGTAACCATCACATACAAGCTTCCATACTTCAGGTTCATAATCCAATAATCATGTTTTAAACTTATCTCTCCATTCAGGAAAGTTTGTTGTATTTAACACTGGTGCATTTTGGTAGTCCATGACTCAACCAGATCTCCTTCAAGCTATTAAGCTTACACCAAAGGAACCGACTTTGATACTAATTGTTGAACCCTTAGTTAAACTGAGAGGGGGGGGTGAATCAGTTTAACACATTCATGGACTTTTAAAACTTTTTCATTAAAAATTATTTACACCTTCATTTCATGTTCAACTTAATATGTGAGTAGTCTTAGAATGTGAGCAGAAAGTATTAATATAATGTAATAGTGGATTTAATATGAGAGCAACAAGTATTGAGTAGATGAGATAAACCATATCAACACATAAACATCATGCACAGAGACACCAGATATAAGTGGAAACCCATAAAGGGAGAAAACCAGATCTTATTATTGTTGTGATGCAAAGGCAAGCTCCAACTCCCTCTCACCACTGATTTTCTGTAGGCACCAACATACAGGAGGCTCCTACCTCAATTATGCAAGGTAAAACTTGCAAGGAAGCTCCAACTCCCATCAATTTTCTGCAGGCACCAACCTACAGGAGGCTCCAACCTCAGTCAGCTACAACTGACATTTTATCAAGCTACAACTCGATGTGGAAGCACCAACTCCCATCTATCTTCTGCAAGCACCAACCTACAGGAGGCTCCAACCTCAGTCAGCTACAAATGACATCTATCAAGCTACAAATTGATAGGGAAGCTCCAAATTCCTTACTCTTCCAAAAGGAAAACACTTGTTGATTTACCTTGGATATCAGCTCTGTTCTGTATCATCTTCACTGCTGTGCATCAGTCTTCATATCTGCCTTATATCATTTCTGCATCTTCTCAGATTCACTATCAACTCTTCCTTCTCTTCTCATCTCCTCCTTCTTCTCTGCCTCACTGCTTCATTTCTGCATTCTCTAACTTTTCACAACATCTTGTTTTGCTCCTCCTTCTTCTTCTCTTCTCTACCTCAATTCCATACTCAGCATTCTCTATGCTCACTCTCTCTCACCTCTTGCAGCTTTCTTATTTTCAACTCTCTTCAATTATGCGGCACACTCTCTTCTTCTCTCACTCTATTTTCATCACCCTCTCCTCTTGGATATTACCCTGTTTTATACAAAATAGCTTCATGGCTGTTTGTATTCTACTGGGAATTCGAAATGGACAGCCATGTCTCTTTGCCTTTTACCTTTTCATCTCTTTTATCCGCTCATTCAGGAAACATAACTGTAGCTACCAATTTATCATTACAGTGGGATATTTGTTCTCTTCCAGACACTTGCCAATGCATCACAACAATATAAATCAATTAAAACATTTACATTTCACCTTTTCGGTTACATAAAATTAATCTCACTCAGCCCATTTTCTGGCCTTTGGCTTTGCTGGTTTTGTCTTTTTCTGCTGTTGTTAAGAGACTGTTCTGCATACTCTATTTACTGCTACTCTGTGCACCTACACATGTACACCTGTCAAGTTCATTCATGTGCAAATTCCTGTTCACCATGATTGTGTATCTGCTGTATACATATAGTTGCGTTACAATATATATGACTACTGGAAGTTTAAATAACTCAATGTAGAGGCTTTAATATCGCCATGGTTATAAACCCAATATATGACCTCTATGCAAGGTTCTCTCCTTCTATTATTTTAAGCAATTAATGTTCATTCTCGGCATTATTACTTTGATATTGAAACCTTAGAAACCATAACCCAATGGTTAATCTATCATTAAATCGTTCAATATGTGTTCATGGCTTTCACACATCGGGCCTGAGGCTTTAACATCTATTGTGTCCTCAACTCTCTTGCTATGATACACTACAACAAATATTCGACTTTAGAATTATATCCCAAGAAATTTTTATATATAACGCAAGTTTATCTCTGGGCATGATAAGAATTTTTTTTAACATATAAACTGCCGCATTCAATATAACAATAAAGAATCATTTTAATACATAAAAAATGCCCTTTCGCGCCCACTTGCCGAGCTTGCATTATCCTTCGATGCCATGCGATCACTCTGATTCGATGCGATGCGATCACTATTTCCGATTGAGATCAGTCACTGTTCACATTGATATGTCGATGTGATGAATTGCAATTGAATTCTTCCGATTGCGATTGGATCCTTTGTGATAGTTGTGATGCGATTAATCGTAATCGCAGCTTTCAATATTATTCTCCGATGTTCTTCCCTTACTCCGATTCAATTGATACCTTTGCGATCGATCCGATGCGATTAATTGCAATTGCATCCTTCAGCAGTGCAGTGCGATGAACAAATGGTCCCACTCAAATCAATTCTCTGGAACTCAAACAAATATGAATCATAGTTTATAAGCCCATCTGGTCCGATTCTTCATCTCAATCGCAATATTTTAATATATTGCTCTGATGTTCTGCTTCTTTTTTCCGATACGATGGCATATCTTTAAGCCGTACTTCAAATACACATGAGCCACCGTGTATAATGAATCAGGTCCGGAACTCAATCGCAATCGCAATATTTTGATAACAAGTTCCACTGCCAACTTTTCTCCGATGCGATTGGGTGAGGGTCCCACCTTATGGTACTTTGGTTCTTTGTTTAAAAGGCACTACACTTATATAAAGCACTGCATATATATATGTGTGTACTTTTCCGATTCAGTCTTTAAAGTATCCTCCAGCTGGGGTAATGATTCTCGGAATTTATGTTTATGTATCCTCCAGCTTGGGTAATGATTCTTGGAATTTTATGTACGGGTCCCACACTACATATGATGTTCTCTGTCAATATTATATTGATTCTTTGGCTCAGACTTAAGCCCAGCACTAATATGTGTAGTAATATAACCTTCCGGGCTCCAGAGTTATTTTAACTCGCCTTGCTTATAATGAAATAATGCTTTGTCTAAAGTTTATCTGTTAATGCAACAGTTCAACCGGGCGCACCTCAACTTATATTCTTATATCCAAACCTTAACTAACAGGGCTAGCCATCAACATTTAAAACAACATTGGACCCACGGCATACATACTATTTCATTATATAGGGTTCGGCTTTATATATATATATCAATACATTATAGCCGATTTCAACAAACGTTAAGAATCATTATAATGGAGTCTTTGGGCCCACCTTTGTCCATGTTGTATTAATGTATACTATGTCTTGAGTGTATCATTATAATTGTATTTCACCATCGTATTCAATCATCTTTGAAATGAAATTTCACGGCCGACAATATTCAAGCGTTCCAAAATTACAAATGCCCATAGGTTAAAAGAGATGTCCTGGGCCCACGACAATTGTTTCATCTGCTGCCTAGGCTACCTCCTTTCCTTGTCTGATGCTACTCCTTTGCTTCCTTTGTTCGCTTCTTTTCTTCCTCTGCTACTTCTTTGTCTCTTCCTTTCTGCTATATCTAATGCCTTAGTTTCTTTGTGCTCCTCTCTCTGTCTCTGCTGTTGCTTCCGCTTTGCTGCAACCCTGTTGTTTGACTGTTACATTTCAACAGTATTCTTCCACCCATCTCCTTTGCGCTTCTTGCTTCTCTCTGCTTCTTTTCTATCTCTGCTACTCTCTTTGTTGCCTCTGCTTCTTGTCTATTTCTTTGCTGCCTCTGCTACTTCTTTTCTTTGTTGTTGTTTCAGGTGTTCCTCCTTTGCCATCTCCTTTGCCATCAATGACAAAATTTCCAACAGAACCTGCTGAACATGGGAGGGAAGAGGCTAATTGGTAACCCTAGTTGTAAAGTGGTTTTATGGGTAAGGGAAAAATAGAGTAATGAGGTTATAGGTGGGAAAATAGGATAGAGATGAGTAGCACAAGCCCATAAGGAGTTTGTTAGGAGTGGCATGGTGACCATGAAATGGAAAAATGGTAGAATAGTGAAAAAATTTCCATAAGGATAATGAAAGCGGTGAGATTTCTAAAACTCACAATATTCAGGGAATTTTCTTTTCAAAAATATAGAACCAATATTTAGTCATCTACCAGATAGTAAAAATTACTGATGAATAACACTGTGATAATAATTTCCTAAAAAAAATTATTTGGAAAAATTATGAACTACACACAATGCTAACGTAATGAGCATAAAATTTCCCCATAAAAGGGGATTGCATAAAACGTAAACTGAATGAAACGAACTATGAAGCTTAATTTTCAGTCAGCAAATGGAATCTCTCCATGGCTTGTAATAATCAAGGAACTAAGTACTCACTCTAATCTATTCCAAAGGAATACAAAATATTTCAACCTTGCAACCCAAGGGAAATTGAAGGGCCAAGCTCCCCTTAATCTAATGAAGGGTGAGGAGAATGAAGTGCCCATTTATGCCTTCAGTGATGTATTTTTGGGTGGTATGTATTTTAGGTATCTATATAGCAAATAAAAGAAAATCACAACAAACAAGATATAAATAGCTCAAAAACTAACCTCAAATCTCAGATTGTCACCTCTCCGGATCCACACAAGATCCAATACAATGTGAATCTGCTGCAATGAAAAATGGATGCGTATCATTATGTGATCGAGACAATCATACCAACACATTCATCTACATTATTTTTTAACAATCATCCTCAAAGGATGTGAAAGGTTTGGATACCCTACACTATGTTATAATTGTTAGTGATTAAAATTTACTATGATATTGATTATACATATATACATATATACCATATATGTATGCATAAAGATAAATAAAAACAAAGGGTAGCTTAGTACAAAATTCAAGCCATTTTTCATGGCAAAATAACAATCTACCCGTACTGGCATGGCATTGGCTTCCAACTTGCAAACAACACAAAATTTGAGGTGCCTCAGGAGATCCAAGGAAATATTTCATCGTACATGGTTTCTACCACTATAGAAGGTAGGTAGGACCTATTGCATTCCAAAAATCCTTGTCACAGAACATAGTTATGATTTGGATGTCACAATATTTTCTAGAACATAGTAGAAGCCATTGGAGGAAAGGGCCTAATCAACATAGATAAATGACTAGACTCAAACAACAATGAATCCTAATAGTTAGCACAATTCAACTCTTGTGGGTACAATATCCTTGTTTTCCATGAAAGGATTGTTTGGAATGAACAAGGTTTTTTAGATTTTGATTCATGTTATATAATGTTATTCAGGAGCAGAAAAAAAATAAATAGGGGAAAAAACCAAAAAATTGATTTTTCTAAGTATTATTTACAACAAGGGTTGAACCAAATTTCATAGTTGATATTTTTCTTGACATGTATTTGGGAAATTTTCTCTATGTTGGCCCTCATTCCATGTGTTGGGAGAAATCCAATTATTCCTACACATCGCACTACCCAGGTTTCTTTTACAAGTAAGGTTCTCTATAGACATATGATTTCATCAAGAGACAAATATGAAATTACAGCCACCTTGGAGATTGAAGAACTACATAAAAAATTTCATTAATATAGTAGTCATTGTCTCTAAAACTGAGCTTCATTAAAAAATATTGGTAAGGTACAAACCATAGTCATTACTTTTTTGTGTCCATCACCTTCAGTATAAATTTCTTGTAGTGAACCAAATGGTACACATGCCAACCCATCACCCTAGTGTTTCGTCAATACTTATACTGATCTAAGATATTATGGGACTTGAAAACCAATTACTGGTGGCACAACCACATCTATGATGAAGAGAAATGAATATTCCAAGAATGATTAAAATGACTATCTTGTGAAGGCCTAGAAACAAATGATAATAATATGTGTCCTTGAGAAGAACCATTACTTCTCTTAGCTGCTTGTGTGAATGTAAAAAATTTGATCCCCAATTACTAACTGGTAGTAGATGTAACATCAAAGAAGAAATATCCTGTTGAAGCCCCAAAAATCGGGTCTACAACAAGGGGGATACCCACCCAGTCCGGACCTTTGTTAGCAGCTCCTTTTCCGTTTGGTGTAGTGGGTCTGACTGGGAATAATGGGACCAATTTCCCAATGTGTATGTGTGTGTTGAGAATAGATATTTCCTTTCTAAAAAGGCTCCTAAGTGAAATGTTTTTATTCTATTTCTAATCTAATCATATGCAAATTGTATTCTAATTTAAGCATAAATATCTAATTCTAAACTAAACCCGGGATATAATCTTGTTTATGCGATCTAAAATGATTTCGAATAACAGTCGATAATAAATATCATTCAACTGTTATAAGAAAAGAATTCAATAAAAATAAACCACTTCATATAAAAATTTAGATGAAACAGTTGTGAAAAAACATATCGCATAATAAGCTATTCATACATTAAGCATAAATAAATAGTTATCACCGTAAAAAAGTGCCAAATGATAACTTAAGCATTCAAGCATCAATATATAAATAACTGAACATAAATATCACTTTTAACACAGAAGCATAAATAGTTAAGAGATAAAAGTACCATTTATAACTGGTTCTACTCATGAGCTAGAATTAATAGTGACTTATATCTTCTTAATCCAACATCTACTAAGAGTACATAAATGCAACATCAGTAGCAGATATTAGACATAGATATCAATAAATCTCATTCCATTCATTCATCAAAACCTCCTTTGAGGGTGCAGAAGTGCATGTTCTGAGGATAAGTTTTTGACAAATTTCAGGACCCTTCTCTAAATGCATGAGAAGGGTTTAAATACTTCTAACTAAATCTAAAATTAGTTTATTACAAAAATTTAGGATTCGGTTTAAATGACCGTCCTTTTTCTAGGAAAAAAATAAAGTAAAACTAAAACTAAATCTAAAATTAAGAACTATCAACTAACTATTTATGAATTTGATCTTTGAATTCGCAAGCATCCAGCATTGATTTGAGAAGAGGAGGTTGGCTGACTTCATATTTTAATTGTCCCGAAAAGACGGAATCAACAAGTGTTGGCGCGATCTTCTCAGCAGAATTAATGATGCAATTAAGAGCACTGCATTGACTGTGTGGTTTTACCAGACACGTCCAGTAAGAATCCCAATTTAATTTTGTTAATCATTGAATTGATTTTTCCTTTTCTTCAGCTTTCTGTTTCCACTCTGTTTGAAATTGTTGTGCTTATGGAAGGTATCCTGGAATAGTTTCTGAAATTAAATTAACCTTGTCCAAATTTTCGTTTACACAATCAGTAATTTTGCTCGCTGCTGTAGCTGCTTCCTCTGCTGGTTTTTCTGCCTCTCTGATCTGTGCATCCCAATTATTGAACAAAATTTCTTTATGAATGTCATTGATGATTGGTGCTCCTACTCTTTTTCCTTCCTCTATCTTTTGCCATGCCAAATAATTAGTAACTCTTTCATTAGTTAAATCATAATCATGTCGTAATTCTACGACATGATTAGTGATTTTATCACTTTCTTGACAAAAAGAGTTCCATTGTGGGATTTTCTGGCATAATATGTCTTGTTGTTGCAGTAGTTGATTATTCAAGGAAATAGACTCTGAGATAAACTCTGTAATATTGGGGTCATATTTATGCATCTCTTGCATAATCTGTATTTTTTTCTCTTTTTCGGCCAAGATTTTTTGATATCCGATCTGCATTTGCTGAAACTCTTGCTGTAACTTTTCAAATTTTATCTGTGCTTCACTATTAACATAGTCTTGTTGCAATTGTCGTTGCAGAACTTGTATTTTATCTTCTTTTTCATTTAATAATAGCCGTACCTCAGATGCTTTGTCAATAGTTGCGGAGGCATAAGCTCCTATAATCTGAGATAATTTAGTAAGATTTTTAGTTGGATCCGTAGTAGGATCTTTCCATAAAACATCCAATTGTTCTGCATCAGTAGAGATCACACTTTCTAATTTCCTCTCTTTCCTTTGCTTCCTTACTACTGCTTTATGTTTCGGGCTATAAAATATATCCAGAGGAGGAATTTCCTCTATTTTAAGTACAAGCTCAGAGGAGGCAGTAATGGGTATGTGTTATGTTTCTGTTACATTGCCACTTATTTCTGTAACCAAACCTGTTGTTGTTTGTATAGGAGTTTGTATGTTCTGTCCTTCAACATTAATCAAATCATTAAATGTTTCCCATTATTTATCTAACTGAGTGCTGATGGATGGTTGCTGTACATTAAGAGGTGGAAGATTCAACTGTGGAGTAGTTGAAGTCTGTTGTTGTGAAAGCTCTTTTGACTGAGCTGTATCCTTCACTGAGCCTTCACTTTTATCATTATCGGATCTTTTAGAATGTTCAGAATTTTCTTTGTCAGACTTTGACTTAGACCTTTCTGTATCTGAGCTGCCACTGAGACTGACACTAGGAGTTGGTTCCCTTGCGGGTTCCAATCGCAAATTATCCAAAGGGATAGTGGTCAATCTTCTTTCTCTGTATATTTTAAATTCTTGAAATTCTTCTGGGGAGAACCGCATTTGAGCTAAATGAAAAATTTCTTTAAATGAACATTTTTCTTGAAACATATCATCAAAAAGATCTTCTTCTCCAGAAAATACTCTAACTTTGACTGCAGTGGTGAAATCTTTGACAACATCATATGGATCAAATAGCCTTTTCAGAAACTTAAACAATTGTAAACATGTAATATTTTTTACTTTCTTAAACACATGACCAACATCAAATAATGAAAATGCTCTGTAGGATACAGGAAATTGTGGCCAGATGGCCTTCTTTTTATCCTTTAATTCTTTTGTCAAACCTCCCTCTCCACAGGTTTGGTATGCAATTTCCCGAGCTATAAGTTTATCCGAAACATACAAGGGTAGAACATGAGGAGAAGCAAAGCTTCCAAAAAACCTCACATAGGTAAACAATTCTTCTCCAAACCATCTTTCGACAGGGAGAATGTCTACTTCTGCTTCAGGGGAGAACCTTGGAGCATCCTTATTATACAACACTCTATACAGAGGCAACATTATGCCATGGAAAATTTTATAAAAATGAGGAATGAACTTTTATTCCCACAATTCTTTGTGATAAACGTGAATGGGTAGAGGATCCTGAATTTTCCATTGCCAACCCATTAAAGGGAACTTAGAAACAAATCAGATTGAATCCATAACATAGGCAGATAGATAAAAAGGAGGATAAATCCTCTGAGAGATAGTTCGTTTAGACTGGTAATTGAAAATAGCCGTGGCTAAGTTGTCAGACAATATTTTGGCCCAGTCTACAATGGTGGCGTTAACAACAACATTCAATAAGGGAAGCCATTCAGGAAAAAACTTATTAATGTCAGGCTTTCCAAAAAGCCTACATAGCATGGCAACAGCAAAACAATATGGAGAAGTGAGTGAACCATTATTGTACATACCATGTTTATCTTTCTTCAGTGGTTCATCTCTTCTGGACCATTCCTTGGTGCATTCCACGAAATTTGCATTTTCCTTGGCAAATTTATCCATAAATTGTTTGTTTTAAGTTGCCCGAGGCTCCGGAAAATGATACATAAGCCTCAGATCTTCTGGAGTAAATGACCTAATGAGCTCTTGACCTTGAGTTCTAAATTGCCTATCCGTAATATCACTGCTATCCAGCACCCATTTTACCATGTCTGTATACGGAATAATTCTAGGTCTTACTGCTATTCGGTGCAAAAATGAACAAGCCAACTCTATAAGAGATGCTTCAGAAGAATTACTTGAGCCTGCAGTAGCCGCAACATCCATTACTCTTGGTTTTTCTTCTTCAAGAAAATTAAACATACCCTCCCAAGTGGTGATACCAGCATATTTGTTGCAGGCAGTGTCTGCGTATAAGGAAGCCATCTCTTTATTTTCAGAACTCGGAGCTTTCTCTTTCTTTCCAGAACTCGGAGCTTTCTCTTTCTTTCCCATAATACTCTGAATATTGCTTTGTATAGTCTCCTGTTCTTCGCGCCTGCAGTTTTACGAATTGAGTGAGAATAATGATATGAGAAAGGTGACAAGATAGTTTTAAATGCTGAAGGCATATGAAATATATTATTTAAACGTGAAATAACCTTTCAATCAAAACAAAATCCTTTTCATTAATAATTGACAATCCATTCATTAATTTGACATCAAAGCGCATAACGGATATCGATTTATGGAAATATTTTCTTCGTATAATGAGCTTTTTAAGAATCTACGATAATGCAATCTGCGATTTGCTTTGTAATATCGCAAAATCGCAATATCGCAAATCACAACTTTCGTATCATCGTAATATCGTAAATCGCAACTTTCGCAAATCGCAATCAGTAACATCGCGAAATCTCAATATCGCGAAATCGCAATAAATCTCAAAATATAACATATGAAAAATATCCGTTAATATATTTTCTGCGATATGCGATTTGCGATAAATATTTTAATGCATAGTTTTTGGATCGCGCTATCGCAATTTAGAAGATTCTGTTTTGCAAAAGATATATTTTACTTTTTTGCGATGGATGCGATATTCAAAGAAAGGTTTTATTCTAATCTATCATAAACTTAAGTTTATTTAAATATTTTCCAAAGAATTTTCTTAAGTTAATGATAGTAAGTTTTATTGAAAATGAAAATAAACAACAATAATTTTTTTGGATTTTTAAACTATGGGTCCCCACTTATTTAGTATTATCACTAATACCAAATAACAAGGGCAGTTGTTGCTGGCCACAACAATTGGTGATTCACTTGGAAGAACCAGTTATCTCTGTTTTTCTTCTGAATTTTCTAAACTTTTGAAAACATAAAATTTTCCAGAAAATCAAAGTTTATTATAAAAAGACAAAGTACATTATGCTTTAATCTATGAATGATATTTCATTTCTTCTATGATAAACTTTGACTATTCACTTCCTCAAGCTAGTCCTTGTATCTACATCAGTGATTAATTGGTTTTACTAAAGATAAACCAAAAGGCTTCTCTGTAAATCAGTTTTAAATATGCTCATTTGTCATAGGTAGAGCCACTGCTGCCAGCAAGCGTCTATAGCCTCAACAAGGTTACCTGTTACCCAGCAATGATCCTGTGTCCCACTTAGAGAAATATACAATTTTCAAAGAGAAATCCATATTCACACTTATTGCTTTATTTTATTTTTTATCCTTAAAGAAAAATGTCTTGGTTTGGTAGCCAATTTATGACAGTGCCATTCACTTGATTTATAACTTTGCTAAACAAGCTGGCTCGTGATGAGACCCCTTGCCTTTTGATTGTAATAATCTTGAGCCATTTCCCTGTTGTGGTATGCAGTATTGGCAAAGTCAGCAAGCTATAATATCTATGATCATGATAAGTCGGCTCGCGATGAGACCTCTTACTCTTTAAGACAAAGTGTATTATTAGATTATTCCCTGAACATTGTCATTTTCTAGGTGGGGAGGAAGTCATTTTTTCCTTAAGATAGCTCTGGACGACAATGATAGAGTTTTTTGGAAAGAAATTTTCTACAGAGAATCTTCATTTTGTTATAGATACCTTTCATTGAACTGATATAAAACAATCTTCCTGCTAGAGGTTGATTTTTTATCAAAATTTACAAAGTTGAAACTAGTATTATTTCTAGGCTAAAGCTTTTAACTGTATCTTTGAATAATAATGATCAATATTCTAAAAATAATTCTATTTATATAAGTGAAGAAACAAAATTTAAAAGAGAATTTGTATCTTTTTCGTGAATTCCAAATATAACCATTAACAACTGGTTTTATTATGAAAAATAAAGAAAACCAATCTACAAAATAGAAGAATGATCTCCTATGGAAAATATTTTTTAAGGATATGTCCATTAACAGGTAAAGATTCTCTTTTCCCTTTTAAATCCTGTAATATAAAAGTCGATGGACCTATGATCTCTGCAATTTGGAAAGGACCAAGCCACATTCATTGAAATTTCATATGTTTTCCTTTTTCCTCATGAGCCTTGTCCCATTTTAAAACTAGATCTCCTATCTGAAAGTCCTTTCTGGTTATCATCTTTGAATCAAAAGAAGCTTTAACTAATGCTTGATGATGAGCATGAGTTACTTTGGCCTTTTCTCGTTGTTCTTCTAACTTAATTATTTCCATCTACCTTAATTGTAAAGAAGAAGTTGGTTCTTCATCAATATATTGGACTAAGGCTAAAGAAGGGATTGTTAGATGAGCTGGAAGAACCACTTCTCTCCCATAAACTAAATTAAAGGGAGAAGTGCCAATAGAATCCTTCTGCGTTATTCGATCTGCCCATAAAGCATATATTAAAGATTTATGCCAATTTTTATTATTTTGATCAATGGTTCACTTAATGATTCTGATTAAGTTTTTATTTGTGGATTCAGCTAACCCATTTCCCTGTGGATAATAATTGGCAGAATAATTAAGTTTAAAACCTCTCTTGAGTGCAAATTCAGTCATAGCATTACCAGAAAAATACGATGCATTATCAAACATTAAAGCAGAAGGTAAACCAAACCTGGTGATTATGAACTGATCTATAAACTCGATGATATGCTCAGCATTAGCAGTCTTGAGAGGGACTGCTTCTACCCATTTCGTAAAATAATCAGTTGTTGTAATGATATACCTATGTTGTTTAGAATAGTGAGGAACGATCTCACCTATTATGTCCAATCCCCATTGATCAAAAGGCTGCTCAATTTTGACTGGTTGTAATGGTAATGATGGTTTCTCTTGTCTTCCAGCTGCATTTTGACAAATTTGACATTTCCTTGCATAGTTCTGTGAATATTTAAATAGTGTGGGCCAGTAATAGCCTACACGGAGGATCTTATGTGCAGCAGCATCTCTAGCATAATGTCCACTTGCTGGCCCATCATGAAGTTCGTGCAAGACTTTTTCAGCTTCAGATTTCTCCAGACATCTAAGAAGAACAAAATCATAATTTATTCTAAAAAGAACATCATTTACAAGCTGATATTGTTTAGCCTTCAACCTTAAAGCTCTTTTCTTGGTGTGATCGAGATTTGGAGGAGCATATCCATTCTTCAGATAAAATATGATATCAGCATATAATGATTCAACTTCGTTTAGGCTTACCTCATATGTTTGTATCTCTTCAGATGGTTTTTCAGAAATAAGCGATGCTCCAGCTAGTATTTTTCAAAAACCTTGACCTCTTACAATACTTTCCGGTTTGATTTCTACATCATATTC
Source organism: Pinus albicaulis (assembly GCA_034641835.2). Taxonomy (NCBI): domain Eukaryota; kingdom Viridiplantae; phylum Streptophyta; class Pinopsida; order Pinales; family Pinaceae; genus Pinus; species Pinus albicaulis. The sequence continues at coordinate 47,348 of JAXQQM020066754.1, read as the reverse complement.
TTGTAAGGAAGTAACCCAATTGGCTCTTTTCTCACCCACATATTTTTGAACTAAAAGATTTCTTACCGCTGGAAATGGTACTATGATTTTTGTATGGGTTTTAAGTAAAAAGGGTCTGAAATATTTAACTTCTTTGAAAACAACATAAGCTTGTTTCTCCACATCTGAATAATTCAATTCAGCTCCTTGTAAATTTGAACTGAAAAAAGCAATTGGAGCTTCTGCTTTGTCTTTATTTTCTTGAGTGAGTATTGCAGCATAAGATTTATCAGAGGCAAATGTGTACAAAATAAAAGTATCGGAAAAATTTGGAGTTGCTAAAGATGGAGCATTAATAATTGCTTGTTTGATCAGATTGAATGCCTCATATTCGTCTTTGCCCCATTTGAAGTTTGAATTCTTTTTAATCATTGCTTGCAAAGGAGATACAATTCTCGAAAAATCTGGCACAAATCTCTTTACAAAATTAATTTGGCCAAGAAAAGATTACATAGCTTTCTTGTTGTGAGGTAAGGATATTTCAGAAATTTCTTTGATTCTATCAGGATCAATATGAATTCCATATTTTGATACTATGAATCCAAGATGTTTTCCTTCATTTAATGCAAAAAAAGATTTTTTCAGATTAAGTGAAATTCCATACCTTTGACAGCGTTGGAAGATTTTATTCAAATCTCTAAGATGATTGTTTCATTTTTTGGAATATACAGTTATATCATCAAAGTAAATTACAACTGATGTGTTAACTAATCCCTTGAAAGCAATGTCCATAGCTCTCTGAAATGTGGCACCAGCGTTGATCAGACCAAAAGGCATCTTTTTATATGTGTAAGTGCCCCATTTGGTTCTAAATGTAGTTTTTAATTGATCATCAGGATGAACCAATACTTGATTGTAGCTAGAAAAACCATCTAAGAAAGACATTAATTCTCATACTGCAACTCCCTGTAATATTTTCTCCATGGGAGGCAAAGGAAAATTATCTTTTTGGCAGGATTTATTAAGATTTCGAAAGTCAATGCAAATTCTAATGTCTCTGTTCTTCTTTCTAACAGGAACCACATTGGAAACCCATTTAGAATGTCGGATGGGAAAAATAATCTTGGATTTCAATAACTTATTTAGTTCAAATTTGATCTGATTTTCTAAATTGGGGTGGATATTTCTCAACTTTTGTTGGATAGGTTTTTCATCATTTATCATTGGGATAGTATGTTGGATGATAGAAGTGTCATAAGTTTTGAGTTCCTCATAGTTCCAAGCAAAGACACTTTTATATTGTTTAAAAAGACGAACATATGCTAATTTTTCTTCAGGAGCTAGGCCAAGGCCTAGGTTTATATTCTGTGGTTTGGCATCAGTTCCTATATTTACTAATTCATAATTCAAAGTCTAACTTTGCAATTTTGAATTGGTAGATCTTTTAAATCGATATTTCAAATCATAAAGTTCTTCTAACTTGACTACTGACTTTGGCATAGCATTATTGATGCTATCTTGGAGCAATTGTCTGTCATGTTGGTCTTCATCAATTATATGATTGGTGTAAGATCCTTCAGATGTGAGAAAATTTACAATATCAGGATTATCATTGGAAATTCTCTAATTGGTAACGTTATCAGGAATCAAGGGTCTAAAGATTAATTTGATTGAAAATCGATCAGGACTAAAGTCTTCTGCAGGAATGAGCTTGGAAGCTACATTAGCTAGGAGGTATGAACTAGCATTCTGAATTCTGGGGATTGATGAAATATTAAATGCTATAAAATGTTCAGTCAGATCTTGGACTAAAGATTGATAATGTTTTAAATGACCTGATAAACAATTTATAGTATTGTGTACCTGTTTGATTACAATTTTCGAATCTCCGAAAACTTGTAGATATTTAATGTCTAATCCGATTTCTTTGTATAATCCTTGGACTAAAGCCTCGTATTGTGCGGTGTTATTAGTGCAATAAAACTCAAGTCTACAAGTCAGCATAATTTTGTTTCCCTCTGGACTAACCAAAATGCATCCTGCTCCTGCTCCTTCATTAGACTTAGGACCATCAAAAAATAATTTCCAAAATAAATATTTATTTACAGGAGTATCTGCAAAATTAATACATTTAGAACTATCTGTTTGAGAAAAAATTTCTATTTGAGATAAAAAAAAATATTCTAAATAAGGTGAAGTATGAGCATTGAAATTTCCTAAGAAATAATCAACTGAATAATTGACAATGATATTACTGTTGTATGCAACTGGTTCATTCTCTCCTTCAAGTTCTGTTACTATGTATTTCTGATGTTTTTCTCGTTCAACCTTTATCTGATTTGGTTTACCATTGTAAGGAAGCCACATATGAGACCAATCAGTTGCAAAATATCCATGAAGTTTTTCTAACCAATCTCTGCTAAGAATTAAGCCATAAAATTCTGGAATATCTGCAACTAAAACATCAATAACTTGACATACCTTTGGATTAGATGACAGCCTTATGGTAACCTGATTTAATTCGCCAATCACTTCAACTTGCGATCGATCTAACTGGACTATTCGCACAGCAGATTTTTGTGGTTGAATGTTCAACTTTGCACATATTGATTTTGGTAGAATATTAGATGAAGCTCCAGAATCCACTAAACAATTATGCAATTTTTTATTGAAAACTTCATAAGTAATAAGAAATGGAGGAGTATGAGATCTTGAACTTCCTCCAATTAAAGCGATATTTTCTAGATCAACTTTACTAATCGCATTAGCTGGAGGTCTTCCCATCTCATTGGAAGCTTGAGAAATGACAGGATCAGGCAAAGGTTTCTCTGGTACAACATGTAATTCTTTCAAAAGTACCTTTTGTTGGTGTTTTAATTTGCTCAATTCATAAAAAGTGATGTTAGCCCTAGTCTTCTTCATGTCTTCTATGATATTATACTCCATTTCATCTGGAACAATGAGTGTTCTTGCTGGAGTTGATGAATCTGTCTGGACTGGGCTGGTTTGAATTTCTTTAGATGTCGTTTTCTTGGGTGCAACTTTATCCTTAGTCAATGAGCTTGCGCTTTTTGACTTAGGAGTAGGTTGAGGAGGATCAAGTTGATTTCTACTTTGAGTGCTAACTGGGGATGCTTTTTGATCTTCCTCATCTAGGAGGATAAAATCCCACATACCTTGTACTTCTACAACTTCTTCTTCATCAGTAGTTTCCTCTATAGCAGTTTCTTCTTCTTCTTCTTCTGATTCAGCATTAGTAATAGCATTTGGTGGTTTTGGATTAGTTGAAGGGTTTCTTCTAAAAGGCTTGAAGGACTTTTTAGAAGATGTTTCTGCTACTTGTTTCTTAATGTCAACCATTTCGTTAGACATGGTTTTCAAAACTTTTTGCAATCCTTCTAAATCAAATGGATATTTTGATTGTTTTTTCTTGGGGTATTCCTTAAAAGTGACTTTCTTGGATTTTCGTTCTTCTATCGCATTTTTCTTATCTAAAGCAATGATATGTTTCTCTACTGCTATTGCCTCCTTCATGTTTTCTGCTAAAGTTGTTTTGTTAGCCCTATCAACGAAGATTGATATGTTTGATGGTAAAGCAGAAATGTACCATTCACTTCGCACTTCTTCACTAGGCTTGGAAGCAGTAGGAATTTTATTTAACAATTTATTGAAACGTGAATTGAAATCCTTGACAAGTTATTTTCAATCAGCTCTAAGATTAGATAGATCATTTATCAATGTCGTTGTAGACCTGTCATCACCAAATTTAGTTAAAAATTGATCTTGAAATATATCCCAACTAGTGATAGATCTAGACGGTAATGAAAAATACCATGATCTAGCCGCTCCTTGTAGAGTATAGGGGAAAATTCGGACAACAACATCTTCATTAATAACTCCATTGAGATTTATGGATAGCATAAAATTGTTTATATGTTCTTCTTCTAGCATGCCTGCTTCAGGATTAAACTTAGGTAGCCATTTTTCAGGATGGGCTGGTAATTGACTCAAGGGCGCAGGCATTAAGACTGCCCCTGGATTATTCTATGGCATTTGGTGTTGGCAATATGATGCAGAGTGTTGTCCTTGATGGCAACCCACTGAATGAAGATGAAGACATGAGATTGTTGGCATGTGTTGTCCTTGATGGCAATAAACTTGATGAAGTTATTCTTGACTTGATGGACTTGGTAAATGATGTAAATCTGATGTGAAATGATGTTAGTTAGCAACATGATGTTGAGTGTTGTCCTTGAAAGGCAACCCACTTGATGAAGATAATGGCAACTTACTGGATGAAGTTGTGCTTGATAGATATGTCTTGATGAACTAAATATGATGTATCTACAGTGTGTACAGAAGGCAATGAAGAAAGGAATTCAGCATGTGCTAAATCTATGGAGTAAAGAGTATATCTCAAGGAATACGCGGATCTATCTAGGAGAAGTTGCGTATGCACGCGGAAAAGAACGTGCGAAGTCGCGTATGGGTAAAAGCGCTCAAAAAGTGCAAAGCCAGGGGCCCGTGGTATTGAAGGCTCATGGTATTGTTTTGGCTCATGGTATTGAAAAAGGGGCCCGTGGTATTGAAGGCTCATGGTATTGTTTTGGCTCATGGTATTGGAAAAGGGGCCCGTGGTATTGAAAAAAAAGGATAAACCTATATAAGGAGAAGAAATTCATTGTGAAAATGAGGAGTGTGGGAGCTAGATGTCTGAGCTTGAATGCATACTTCTCTGTGAAGTATATCTGTATGGAAAGGGTAATGGTTTGAATGATAGATCTGAATGTATGATGCACCAATGATGAAGAAGGGGATCTAAGTCTGAATTGTACTTGTATCTGCTAGATCTGTTTATGGAATGCTTAGATCTGAAATGAGGCGAACATTTGTCTGAAGTAAAGGGTTGAATCTGAACTGAATGTCTGATCTGAAGAAGTATGCAGCTCTGAAATGGTTAAATATCTATACGCTAGTTCGTCACAGAGGAAGTGCGTATATACGCGGCTTCGCTGAAGAGAAAGCACGTATGCACAGTGAAATTAATATAGAGATATACGCTGGTTGATGTGGACGGAAGCGCGTATATACGTGTCATCAGTGAAAGGAAAGCGCGTATGCAAACTAGGGTTTGCTGAATTCTGTGGTATGAAATCTCTGATCTGATCTGCTATGTTTTAGCTATCTGTTGTTGATGTTTAACTGTGCTTAAATGTATGGAGAGGGTCCAGTCTGAAAATATGATGAAACGTGGCCTGCAAGTTATGTTCTATTGAAGTTGTTGGATCCAGTGTGAAAATTGATGAAACGTGGTCCATAGAGGTGCTGAGGGTTGTAGCCTTCAGTCAGGGGGTCGTAGCTCCCTTCCAGGTGAGGCTGGTAAACGAGATCAGGGGGTCGTAGCTCCCTTCCATGTGAGGCTGGTAAACGAGATCAGGGGGTCGTAGCTCCCTTCCAGGAGAGGCTGGTAAACGAGTCAGGGGGTTGGAGCTCCCTTCCAGGAGAGGCTGGTAAACGAGCGCAGGTGGGTGCCTGCGTGCTGGTAGAGTCTGTACCAGCACATATGTTGTAAGATGTTTTCTCTATAATAAAATATTGAAGGCTGAGCAACTGCAGCGGTGGTTTTCTCCCGACTTGGGTTTCCACCTAAAAATCCTGGTTTTCATGTGTGATGCTTTGTGTGATGGTTTATTCTGTTCTTACTGCACATGTTTACTGTTTATAGAACATCTAATGAATGAATGATGGAATGATATAAGTGAAGAACTAATGGCATAATTAGATCTTTGTGTATATGCGAGTTTTATGAAGGATATCCGCGTGTATACGCTAGTTGGCTTCAGCAAAGTAGCGTATGGGTTTTAGAGCATGAAAAAGTGAAAAGTTTCAGTTTGCCCTAAATACTGATTCACCCCCCCCTCTCAGTATTTTTCCCAACAATTGGTATCGGAGCACGTCCTTGTGCAGAAGCTTGATCGCTTGAAGGAGATCCGTCGCAATGGGAAGTCAAGAAGGAGTGATGTCTATAAAGCCACCTCTATTCAATGGAAGCAATTTGATATTCTGGAAGGTACGAACAAAAGCATATTTGCAAATTCTTGGTGCAGATGTATGGGCAATCGTGGAAGAAGGTTATCAATACCCAGCAAGTATTCCTACTGATGCAACAGAAAGGAAGAAGTATGAAATCAATGCCAAAGCAGTAAATGTCTTGTTAGGAAGCATGTTTGAATCAGAATTTGCTAAAGTGATGCAGCTACATTCAGCAAAAGAAATATGGGACAAAATCATTCTAAGCTATGAAGGAGACACAAAGGTAAAAAGTGCAAAACTCCAAACTCTTAGAATTGAATATGAAAATTTGAAGATGCATAGTGATGAAAGTGTTGCCAGCTTCTTTCTTCGTCTAGATGATATTGTAAATCGGATGAGAAATTTGGGTGAAACCATAACTGATACTACTCTGGTAGAAAAAGTCTTAAGATCCTTGACTTCAAGATTTGACTCTAAAGTTTCAACTATTGAAGAAAGGCAAGATCTCCAAACTCTTACTATTGTTCAATTACATGGTATTTTGACTGCTTTTGAAATGAGACAAGGAGGTCCTTCTCAAATCAGAGAAGCTGCTTCTAAGGTGTCTGCAAAAGGAAAGGAAAAGGAAGTTGTCAAAGAAACCAACTATATATCCGATGAAGAAGAAGCGAATTTCGTGAGAAAACTCCAACTAGGAACTGGAAGATTCAAAGGTAAGCTTCCCTTCAAATGTTTTGAGTGTGGAAAAGTTGGTCACTATGCCGCTAAATGTCCTTATAAAGAAAAACATGGTAAAGGAAAACAATTTGAAAAGAGGAAGAGTTATTATGCAAATGAAGATGATGATGAAGTGTCCAGTGAAGATGAAGAAGATTCTGACCAAGCTCTACAAGTGCTCATGGCTAAGAAGCAAAAGAAGAAGGTTAATCGAGGAAAGGAGATACCTCAGAAATAATGTATAGCAAAAATTGAAGAAGATGAAACAGATTCTGACGAAGCTCTACAAGTGCTCATGGCAAAGAGGAAAAAGAAGAAGGCTACTCGAAGCAAGGAGATATCTCAGAAAATTGAAGAAGATGAATCTGATAGTGATTTAGGCCCTTGTAATCTTCTTTGTGCAAGCAATGGTGTAGAAAGTGAAAGTAAAGTTGTGGATCTAGAACAAGCTATCAAGATCAAAGTTGAAGAAAAACAAAAGGAAATTGATAAGAAAGATTCTACCTACAAAGATATTATCTCTCAAATGAAAGATCAAATAGAAATGTTGAATGGACAGGTGGACAAGTATCAAACGTTTCATACTTATGCATCCAATCGAATTAAAGAACTAGAAGTAGAAATCAACGATCTAAATGGAGATCTCGAAAAATCAAGCAAGAAGAATGAAGGACTTGAAGCTGCAATCATCTTTCTACAAACAGATCTTGAAGCATCAAATAAGAAGAATGAAGAACCTCTGTCATTTGAAAAGGAAGGCCTTGAAGCAGAAATCATCTCTCTCAAAGAAGATCTGGAAAAATCAAATAAGAAGAATGAAGAGCCGCAACAAACATGTGAAGGAAATGAAGATTGGTTGAAAGAAGAGATTCTAAATCTGAAGGATCAAGTTGAAGATGGAAGAAGAAAAGAAGAAAGCATGACAAAGCAATGTCAAGCCTTGGAGGTTGAGGTAAACATTCTCAAAGGTAAATTAGAAGAAAAGGTTAAAATTTTGAGGTTTCAAGATAGTACTAATATCTTGGACAATATTCTAAGTAATCAAAGGTCTCCTGCTATCAAACTTGGTCTTGGTTTCCATGAAACTGTTAAAGGATAATCTAGCTCACAAGGAAGTGCAAAAAATTCAGAGGATGTCAATGTAAAACCTGAAGTGTTGAAAGAGACAAAAGGTCAACCAACAATGATGAAATGTCAAAGGAAATCAGTCAATAGTGTTGAATGCTTTAAATGTCATAACTATGGGCATGTTGTAGCCAATTGCAGGAGCAGATCATTTCAGCCTCAAACAAACAGATCCTACATAGAAAGGTACTCTGGTTTCTTCAAGGGATATTGTTTTTCATGTAACAAGTAGGGACATAAAGCAGCTGATTGCAAAAGGAGGAAGATTAGAAATACTCATTATGATTCTTATGCTTATTTATCTGGACACATGAGATGTTATTCTTGTAACAAGTATGGACATGTAGAAAAAGAATGCAGGATGAACAGATCTGGGAAAGTGGACAATTTTCAGCACACAGTTGGAAAGCTCAAGCAAATTTGGAAAAAGAAGGAGGACCGATCAGAAACGTAGGGAATTATGACCCTACTGCAGTCATCCGCTTCTGTAGCTGACTTTTCTTATTGACTGCAGGAATGATGTGGGATACATTATGAGATTTAGTAATGTATCGTCACAGGGGGAGAAATGCATGATGACTCTCATGGTTGATTTGATTACTCTGGTTATGTTTACTTCTGATAGCGCATCTGATGTGGAAAGGACAGGTACAGGAGGAACAAGTTCAGGGGGAGATAAAGGAATGTGAAAACATTCTATGTTTCACTTTCCATACGCGGGTTCTATTCACAAAAGTCGCGTATACACGCGAGTTTCAGCAGACACAGTCGCGTATGCATTTATGATAAGAGAATTGGTATGATAGCTGAAGATCTGGTGCAGAGGTTTAGGGGGAGCATCAGTCTGACTGTTAATAACTGTATTATTGACTCTGTATCAGCTTAATTCCTCGGTTCTAAATAATGATGATATGATACTTGATGCCTTGTGTTGAAGATTATGGATGAGTCTTGCTTACTTTTTGATGATGAGATTGGAAGTCTTATAATTCGAAGATAAGGACAGATCATGCAGAGATTGTTGCTGATGACTTGCTGATGAACATATTCAGGTTGCACAAGTTGAGAAGGAGCACTGGTTCAGGGGGAGCAGCAGGTTGAATACTAATGATTGCATTGTTGGCAATATGACTGCTTATTCTTTGGTTTTTGTGATACTCATGCTCAAATGATTATAAATTGGTATATGGTTCATTTTTGATCCCTGATGCTCACACATGGATAAGTTGGATGTCGTTTGATTCAGAAATAAGAATAGATCATGCAAAGTTTGTTACTATGGTTGAGATCTTTTACCTATGTTACTTCATGTTAAATCTTGAAGATCATGGTGATATTGGACCACATGGATAATTGATTAACACATATTTGAAGATGATGTTCTGGTATGATAATCTCTCTTGGAAAGAATGTATTGATGCTACACGGAATATGAAGACTTGGTTACTAATGAGCTTATGCTACCACCATTGGATAACGCTTGAAGACACAACTACACTGTTCTATCTATCTGTAGTCTAGGGAAGCAGTCAAATATCTCAGAAAGAAGCTGAACACTGTATTTTCCTCACAGAGGATCAGATCTGGTCAAAATATAGAAGATGGTAGTGGATACGCGGGTTTCCTGAAACACAGTCACGTATATACGCGAGTTCCTGCACAGAAAACCGCGTATGTCTGATTGCTGACAAATTTTTGCTTAGAGTCAGCTCTCTTCAGCACAGCTGCAATGCTGTTTGGTATCTCTGATATTGTTTGGTATCTCTGGTGGTGTTCCAGTTCTCATAATGCTATTTCTAATGTTTTGATGAAGATGCCTTGATGATTTGTTGGTGAAAGTGTTCAGGATGCACAAAATAAGGGGGAGCCTTAGTCATAAGGAAAGGATGTTCGGATGCACATTTTCAGGGGGAGCCCTTGTCTTGCTGAGTATAATGCATTGTTGGCATTATGGTGGTTCTGATATATGATCTCTCTTGAGGTCTTTCTGGTTTTGGTCATAAATGGTCATATTTGTATTTTGATGAAAAGGTATTGTTGAGACCCATGATGTAAAATTGTAATATTCAGTCATGTAAGGACTTATCAAAATTTGTAAACCCACTTGGTTGGGTAGCTGAGTCAAATTTTGTAAACCCACTTGGTTGGGTAGCTGAGTTGAAATGTTTAAACCCACTTGGTTGGGTAGTTGAGTCTCATATGTAAATCCACTTGGATGAATCTTTGATGTAAGTATGAGTCATTCGTGATAGGAAAGTCATAGAGTCATGTACGTCATTGGAAAATATGTTTGAAGATTCAGCATGAACTCAGGGGGAGCTTGGTCACTTCAGCATACATCATATCTACAGAACGCTTCTTCTACATGAAGAGAAAAGGGGGTGAGTGTGTTGGTTTTGATCCGCCCGTTGCCCTTGATGTCAAAGGGGGAGAGTGTGTTGGTTTTGATCCACTAGTTTTGATCCGACCTTTGCCCTTGATGTCAAAGGGGGAGAGTGACATGGTGTTTGAATGAAGATAATGGTGTCAAGAATGGGGAGAGTGACATGGTGTCATGGTATTCTTAATGTACCTATCTGTTGTGGTAACCAAACACCATCGTGGTTGCCATCAAGTCCAAAGGGGGAGATTGTTGGCAATATGATGCAGAGTGTTGTCCTTGATGGCAACCCACTGAATGAAGATGAAGACATGTGACTGTCGACATGTGTTGTCCTTGATGACAAACTACCTGATGAAGTTATTCTTGATCTAATGAACTTGGTAAATGATGTAAATCTGATGTGATATGATGTTTGTTAAGCAATATGGTGCTGAGTGTTGTTCTTAGATGGCAACCCACCTTGATGAAGATGATGACAACTTACTTGATGAAGTTGTGCTTGATAGAATATGTTCTTAATGAAGTAAATCTGATGTATCTACAGTGAGTACAGAATGCAGTGAAGAAAGGAATTCAGATTGTGCTAAATCTATGGTGAAAGAGTATGTCTCAAGGCATATGCGGATCTGTCTAATGGAAGTCGCGTATGCACGCGGAAAAGAACGTGAAAAGTCTCGTATGGGCTAAAGCGCTCTAATATTGTTTTGGCTCATGGTATTGAAAAAGGGGCCCGTGGTATTGAAGGCTCGTGGTGTTGAAGGCTCGTGGTATTGAAGGCTCATGGTATTGAAAAAGGGGCCCGTGGTATTGAAAAAGGACAAACCTATATAAGGAGAAGAAATTCATTGTGAAAATCATGAGTGTGGGAGCAAGATGTCTGAGCTTGAATGAATACTTCTCTATGAAGTATATCTGTATGGAAAGGGTAAAGGTTTGATAGTAGATCTGAATCTATGATGCACCTATGAAGAAATGATGAAGCGGAATATCTAGATCTGGAATGTATTTGTATCTGCTAGATCTGTTTATGGAACGCTTAGATCTGAGATGAGGCGAACATCTGTCTGAAGTAAAAGGGTAAATCTGAAATGAATATCTGATCTGAAGAAGTATGCTGCTCTATAATGGTTAAAGATCTATACGCTAGTTTGCTGCATAGGAAGCGTGTATATACGCGGCTTCGCTGAAGAGAAAGCGCGTATGCGCAATAAAATGAGCTCTGCAATATGTACAGAGGTATACGCTGGTTTGTGTGAACGGAAGCGCGTATATACGCGACATCAGTGAAAGGAAAGCGCGTATGCAAACTAGGGTTTGCTGAAGTCTATGGTAAGAAATGTCTGATCTGTTCTGCTGGTTTACTGATATTTGTCAGTGAGTTATATGTATCTGTTTCATGGTTGATTGTGCTTAAAAGTATGGAAAGGGTCCAGTTTGAAAATATGATGAAACGTGGCCTGCAAGTTGTGTTCTATTGAAGTTGTTGGATCCAGTGTGAAAATTGATGAAACATGGTCCATAGAGTCTTGAGGTTGTGTCGGTCGGGGGGTTGTAGCTAGTAGCTCCCTTCGGGAGAGGCTAGTAAGCAGTCGGGGGACAGGCTCCCTTCGGGGAGAGGCAGTAAACGAGCGCAGGTGGGTGCCTGCGTGCTAGTCAAGTCTGCGCCAGCACATATGTTGTAAGATGTTTTCTCTATAATAAAATATTGAAGGCTGAACAACTGCAGCGGTGGTTTTCTCCCGACTTGGGTTTCCACCTAAAAATCCCGGTGTTCATGTGTGATGCTTTGTGTGATGGTTTATTCTGTTCTTACTGCACATGTTTACTGTTTCTAGAACATCTAATAAATGAATGCTGTAATTATGTAAGTGAAGAACTAATGGCATAATTAGATCTCTGGGTATACGCGAGTTTCATGAAGGATATCCGCGTGTATACGCTAGTTGGATTCAGCAAAGTAGCGTATGGGTTTTAGAGCATGAAAAAGTAAAAAGTTTGAATATGCTGTAAATACTGATTCACCCCCCCTCTCAGTATTTTTCCCAACAGTTTTAACATGTTTCTTAACAGGAAGAGCTGGTTTTTCAGTTTTTTCTGGTGTCTCTTGGATTTCTGATGTTTCTTTGTTTTCAGAAATTTCTTCGATTTGAACAGTAGATTTATTTGCAGTTTCTATTTCTGGTGCTTCTAGTTCAGTAGGAAGGTCAGATTCAGCATTATAAAGGATGAATGAGTCCATATCAGAATGGACTGAGTAGATAGGGATGTTTTCAGGCTTCTCGTGACTACTGACTAAATATTTCATCAAGGTCTCTCTGTATAGTATTTTAGGTTGACCAAATACTGAAATAGTAGCATATGACATATCTAATTGAATAGATCCTCCGAGTTTGGCACCCCAGGATTTGGACAACAACATACCATATTTGGGAGGAATATCGGCTACTACTATATCCATCAGAACAGATTTCGCAGGGTATTGCACCAAAGTAACACACAGATCTTTAATCAAACCTAAACATCTTACCTGACTTGAATCAAAAGAAAAAAGATCTTTATATGGTCTGGTAATGTCAAGGTTTAATCTTTCCATCACAGCTTTGGGCATTAAATTATGGGACGATCCAGAATCAAGCATGGTGTTATGAAGTATTTTGTCATGAACATTCAAACTCACATAAAATGGAGGAGTTCCTGCACTTTCTGGTTTACCATTTACTTTAGGGCCAAAAATTAGTTTGGGTTGATCATCAAAAACATTTACTGAATCATCCATTCCCGTAATGTTGAGGGATCTGCTGATTTGGCTTCTATAGACATCATGTTTAGCCAATTCTGCTAATGGAACAACTATCTTTAGTTTGCCTATTTCAGCCTCTAGATTGAAAGGTTTTTTCTGTTTGAGCTCTAGTGTTTTGAACAGTTGGGTTTTCTCTGTTTTTTGGGTCTTCAATGTTTTTCTCTTTTTCGTGAGTAGGATTATGAGTTGAAGGTGTTTCTGAATTAACTTATGTTGGTTCTTCTACCTTTCCTGCAAGAGGAAAAGTATTAGAAAGTTGTTTATTATTTGGTTGATTATCAGACACATCTTCAATTATTGGATTTGCAGGGTCAGGGCTTGTTCTAGAAAGAATTTGTACATGAGGAGTGTTAGTTTTACCTTTAATGTTTTGTTTTGCAGCTTTCTATTTTCTATTCTCTGGCACGTCAATCCGTCTACTTCTCAAATTGTATTGTTTATAAACTTCATAAATTGCTGAGTCATATCCTACTTTGAAATCAAAATTTTCTCCTGAATGAGTTTGAAATGTTTCAAGAATATGATTTTCTTGATCTTCTTGAGATAGGAAAACTTCTGGTTCATTTTTGTTCTCAGTCACGTTATTTATTTCAACATCCTCTATCGGTTCCTCAGAAGATGAACCTTCAACAAAATTTTCCTGGAATGGTGGCCTGATGTTTTGGTCAGGAACATCTTTCCCAGTATTTTGGTTTTGGTTTCTTCTAAAGTTTGGGTTTCTAACAACATTTTGACCATTGCCAGAAGAATTTATTTTGATTGTCTCTACTCTATCTCCCATTCTCTCCATACCTTTAATAATTGCATCCAGCTTTCTTTCAAAAGCCGAAGGCTCTTCGTTTATAAGCATTCTTCTTTTACCTCTAGCTCTAGCTCATTTTTCTATGAGGTTAGCTTCAACACTAACAACTATGCTTTGCATCTCTTCTAGAGTTTGAGGGGATCTTTCCCTAAGTGAATATGCTATGTCGGAATCAAAACTGTTAGGGAATTTAACCAGTACTGAATCCGGAGGGGGTCTAAGGTTTTGAGGAACAGCGTTGTAGGCTTCGTTGAATCTGATAATATAATCTTGTAATGCTTCATTAGGTCATCTTTTCAATTTTCCAAATTCATATAGGATCTGAAGAGGGTCTTTCTTCTTCTCCCATCTATTTAAAAATTACCTATATAGGGCTGGTAAGTCAGCAATACTGTTTGGAGCAAGAGCCCTAAACCATGTCCTGACTTCCCCAGTAAGACTCTGGACAAAGATTCTCATTCGTACATCGTCAGCGTCTATTTCATAGAATTCAAAGTAATCTTTCATCCTTTTGGTATGTTGTTGAGCAATATAAGTACCGGAACCATCAAAAGGGGTGATCTTACTCTGATAGTCTGGAGGCAAAGCAACAGGGTTTCCTGGCAATCTTAACGGAGCATATCTGTTGGCCATTGGAAGGTGTAATGGAATAACAGGTGATGATGGTATGGAAGTAGTGGGTGGAGGAGTAGAAGGAGTGGCTTGTGTTTTGGAAGCTTGAGGAAAAGTAGCTGAACTTGGGGAAGCTGCAGTAATTACAGAAATGTTTGAAGTTTCTTCAAAGTTCTGTTCAAATTGAATGGAATTTTGTAAATGTCTGTCAAGATGAAATGAAACAAATCTCAATTGTAAATCTTCAAGAAATAATGGGTCTGGAACAAGCTTAGACAATTCAGATTCAGAAAAATTTATGACTAAAGAATTTTCGAATCGCTCATCAAAAGGTTCTTAATCAAAATATATAATCTTCACGGGACAAGAATGTGATCTAACAAGAGGTTGAGAACTTCCAGATCTTTCTTGACTTTCTATTTCAAAACTTTCTTGACTTCTAAGAATCCTAGGAATCAGATTCGAATTTTCGAATATCGGTGGTGGATTAGGGTTAGGATTTGGCTGAGTATAACGAATCCTTTCCGAAGCCATTTTTCTTAGTAATGTTTCTTTTTTGGTTTTTTGTTTTAAATAAAATGAAAGTACAACTTCAACAAACTCTTTAAGAAATTTAATATTTTGGATTAAAATTTTCTCAAAGATTTATTGAACTAGAGAGTCTGATTGAATGTTTGAAACTAAAGTTCAGTTATTTAAGCTAAACCAGAGATAGACTGAAGCAAAATTTATTTACTATGCAATTTCACAGCAAAAGCATTTCAAAGGCTACTTGGCTGATCTTCAGACTCTGTCTGTAGCTTATAAGCAAACAATATTGACAAGAAAGATATTCAGATTCCCCAGTATGGTCACCACTATGTTATCACTCAGATTTTCCTTGAAGTTGTTGGAAGAGGAAAGGGGTCTGAGGTAACCACAAACCAACCTTCAGATACAGAATCTAGCCAATATGTATCCAGAGAGGGCTCTCTCTTTATGATTTAGCTTTGTTCTTAGAAAATATTAGGCTAGTTATAAGTCTAGGGGTTTTGTTTGAATTTGAATGGTGGAATTCGCCAACTGAGGGAAAGATTGAGTATTTCAGGCCATTGGGCTATAGAGTAAAAAATATGGCTTTAATGGATTAAGTTTTTACACCAAAGATGGCTTTGCAGGGAAAGATAGCCAAAACAAAGGACAATTATAGATATTAAAGTGAATGGAATGGATTTTTAAATGGATGAAAGGCAATTAAGAATCTTTCAACATGTTTAAACGAGGGAAAGTGAGTGATTACCAATAAAGAGCAATTAAGAATTCTTTACTAAGTAATCAAATGCTTAAACCAGAGAAACAAGAGAAATTAAGAATTCATTGTTTATAACCGGTTTAGAAGAAAACATTTAGAATAATAAAAATTGAAATCAGAGTACACTTAAGAAATTTCTGATTTGATCTTTTTATGTTAATTATTCAGAAATGAAACACAGTGATATAGTAAACATATATAACACTTAAAACAAAGGATAGAAATGACTTATTGAACTGTATTCTGACACATGAATCTTGCAAAAAGTCTTGAGCTTCAATTCATCATCTAGCAAGCCACAAAGAAATTTCTCCAAAAGAACTTTATTCCAAAAGTCAATGTTACAGCAAAGTAGAAGAATCCACCCTCAATAATCCGATTGAGGGCTTATTTATACAAAAAATCATACAAAATATCTCTTAACAAAACAAGATATAATCTAAGATGAATCACCAATAAGTTACAATAAAAATAGAGACAGATGGTCTCATGGATAAGACAAGAAGTAACCGATGTTGTGCTGTTCCCTCCTTTCAAGAATGAGCTGGAGGCTGGACCTATATTTTAGCTCTTCGTTGTCCTTTTTAGTAATTTCGATCTAACTAACTTGCTTCACTGATGCTCTTTGTTTTTACTGATACACTTTCAACTAAACTGATACTCTTTAACCTTTGTTTATCCTTTATACTGTGGTAAATAGTAAAAATTTCATATAAGGATAAATGTTACAAAAGTTCCAACATATCTTCCCACCATTTCTCTTCTGCTATTCTTTTTCATTGAAGCTTCCTTAATGTTTCATCAGCCTCGATATATCTGAAGAAATTAGGCTGGTTAGGAAACAAATGCCTTACTTCATGTTCCAGATAAAACAAATTCTCTAATCTGTCATGAAGATTCCTTCCTGTAGGTAATGTTGCTTGTGATGAACTGGCTGAGGAATTTGCTAGATTATGAGCATGTATGTCCAATTTACTAACATAAGTTTCTAGGTCCATTATTTTATCTTCTTGAATCATAGGGCTAGGCAACCATTTATTCAATAAAACATTAAACCTTTCTCTGAAAGCAATTATTTCTGCCTGCATGTCAAAGCACCTTCGTTCCAAATTTTTCATAAGAGTTCTTTTAGTAAAAACTCTTTTTATTTCTAAAATTGTTGCAGTTCTATCCTGAATACCCACTTCTTCAAGCTGATGTCTGGTTTGGGTGTTTAGAAACTGTATAATCCGATTGGCTTCCTCAGGCCTATTTCCCAATTCTGCTAGTGTGTTTTCAACTTCATCCAGAGTTGCTTTGAACAAATCATTCTTCTCGTACATTATCTGGATTGAAGGCCAGATATCTTTTATTGACTGGATAATATTATCCCAAAGAATTTCATTTATCTCTCTCAAAGGTTTCTCCAATGTGAGATCCTTTTCTAATGCTTTAACCAATTTTTCCAATCTCTTGATTTCTCTTGATTTGTCAGCAACACTCATTTTTGAAAGATCATATCTCTGCTCTAAATTGACAAGTTGTAACTTTGTGTGCTGAAGTTCAGTTACTTGAAGTTTCAAGTCATGCATTTGTTTTACTAATTGTTCTGAACTCAAATTTGAAGTGTCTACCTGTGATGACTCTGCTGGGTGACCTGTTGGTTGTGTACCTGTAATTTCCTCTGTTGTAGATGTTGGAAGAGTAGATTGTTTGTCTTTCAATGCTTGCTCCAGCTCTTTTTATGTTTCAATCAGTTTCTCATTCATTTTTAATAGCAACTCCATCATTTCTTCTTCAGAATTCTTCTTTATTATTTCTTCAGTTTGAGGATGTCTGGAGGCTGGCAATTTCAACTGTTTTCTTAAAGCTATAATGTCATCATCCTTATTTTTTATTAACGCTTCTATGCCTTTGACATCCTTTGGATTGTGTCCCAAACCAATTATTATTTCTTCCAATGTTTTTATCCTGTTATCTTTGGCTTGAGAAGAAGCCTTTTCAAGTTGCAATTGTGTACTGGTGTTCTCCAAAGAATCCTGTAACCCGTGAGCTGCCATTTCCTTATCAGTCAAAGTAGAGTAGATCATTTCCCCAGTCTGCTTATGCAACTCAATCTGATCTAAAGGATGGATATCCTTTTTCAGGACTTCAAAGTTTGTCCTAATATAATCAGCAGTTGTTTGGGGCTGTTGCACCTTGGGTTTGAAATGGCTCATTAACATTTTCCCTGTTGGATGTCAAAAGCTGACATCAATCTTTCTTGATTTTTTGGAGCCATTTTCAGATATTGATTATATACTTGTATTTTCAGTGGATCATTCCTGGCTTTGATATTGATAAATTTCTTCTTTCTATCTCCTGTATCTTTGACTGGTGTTTTGAAAGAAGATATTTCCATACTCTGTTGCTTCTGTAGCTTTTCCCTTTGAGAGGTAGTAGATGCTTCACTGACTGTTCCTGTTTGTTGACTGCCCAATTATTCTGGTCCTTCACTATCAAGGATTTCATCCATAGATTCTACTTCCGGAGGAGTATTCAATTTTTGTCTCTTGGCCTGAGACTGTTGTGAAGATCCAATGAAAGGGGTAGCAGCTTCAGTTTCTCTCCTTTTTCCCTTTTCCACATTTAATGGAGTCTGTAAAATTGACACTTCTACTGGATTTTTTTGAAAGGGAGAGATTTGTGCCTATCCTTGTTCTTTGGATGTCTCTGGTTGCTCTATCATTGTGAACTTTTCAATTACCTATATGTCTGGTTCTTTTTCTTTTCCTTTTGATTCTACTGCCACTGCACTGATCTCCTCCAAATGTTGTTGTGAAGTTCCTGCTGAAGAAGGTCATGCTGTCTGTACCTACCCAATAGAGTCCAGGTCAAGTATTTTTTCAAGGTCTTTCATTATATTATCAATATTGACCTATTCACTATCTTGCTCTACCAAAGTTCCTTCCACCCATTCATCTGTATTTGCATATTATTCAATTTCTGGCATCCTAAAATGAATGTATGGAGATAATTTGTTTTTCACTCTCATGTCACAAATAAAGCTATATGGATCATAGGGTGCCCAGTAGAAACTCTTTTGTAACTTAAGGTAATCTTCTAAAATCCTTTCAGCTTCTTTCCCAGCCTCCCTAGAATTACAAACAAAGGGACCTAATTGGCTTTTTATCCCGAGTTGCGCCTTCTTTTTGGCATTACAGAAATGAATTATATCTGAATTTTTCATCTGTTTGAAATACTCAAGTGCAAAAAGTCTCATTGGAACATATCTGGGCAACTTGAATTGACACAATTCACATCCATAAATCCTAATTTCAGTATAACTCTTATATAAATACCAATCTCCCACTTTATATTGTTTTGAGAGTTGAAGGGTTCTCTTGATTTCATTACTGATTCTGGGAGGAGAAATTCCAGTTAACAAAGTGGTTGCTGGTTTTATAAACAGATCAATAAACTCGTTGTAGGAGTAAGGAGAATTATAAGAATGATGGGTGATAGCAGACCAAAATATGACTGATCTAGGGTTTCCTTTAGCATCAAGTTTCTGCATATGGAAAGGAAAACTTTCTGACTGATAGTATATCATGAGATGATATATGAAGGAAGAATATTTGAATACTCTCTCATTTGCAAATCTCATGAATTGATCATGGATTTTGTCAGCAATAAAAGATGCAAAATCATATATAACAGCAGGAGGCTGTCAAGGGGTAAAAATAGACAATAACACTAGGGTCAATTGGTCAACAAACTCACTAGTATTAAAACCCATTATCGAAGATATCATGTTTAAAATGAGTCTGCCTTCATCAGTAAAATAGGTGTGGCCATAAGGGGGAGGTCCTTTAGGTTGATGCTGTGGCAGCATGAAAGTCTGAAAAAGATGGTTTAACTCTTCATGGGACAATTGTGTAGAATTCTCAAGTAATTCAGCCATGTGCAGAGGGGTGAGGGCTTGACCAGGCTGGAAATGTAGCATTTAATTTATGGATTGAGCAGTTATTGGGAAGAGGACATCTTGATATGGGGATAAGACTGCTCTTTGGTTAGGATCATAGTTGGCATGGCAAAGATGGATGATTTCAGGGAATATACGGACTACTGGGAGAAGGTACATGGGCATATTGGACTCCCAGAGTCCAATTATGTCAGAACCTTTCAAATAATTGTCTCTGCAGTGACAAAATATTCGAAGGGGATTTTCACTGATACCTAGGTCTTTAATTTGAAAGTCCATATCGGCTAAAGGTAAATAATCCAATTCTTTGTGAGGGGCATTCAATGGTGCTACATTTAAAGCCGCAGGAACTTCCATTTTTGGTTCTTGTGGATTCAAAAATGGAAATTCGGGTTTTGACGGGAAAAACAGGTGCAATTGAAGTTTGGGAATATAATTACACTTCTCAGGATTTAGAACTGAACTAGCAATTAACTTTTAACTTTGTTTTAGTGAAAGAGTACGAAAATTAGGTTTATTACAGAGTTCAGGGGTATTTTCTAGGGTAAATACCTGTTTTTCTGAGGATGACACTGGTTTCAAACAGGTACTAGATGGGCAAACGATTTCTTGAATTCTTGACTGCAATTTTCTTCGACGAGACCAAGGTTGGTGGTCTTCAGCTTTTGAAATTCAAATTTTTGCGTGGAGGGTGTATTCGTCTGCTGCGTACGAAATAATGAAAAATACACAAATTTTTTGTTTTATTTGCAAAGTCAATGGGTGGGGGAATTTTTTATTATTTTATGGAATGACATCAGCATGGTACAACGGTCATGTCACGAGTGGGAAAGTGGTAAGTGGTTTTTATCGCACTGCTTATGAGGGAAGGCAGTTTTGGGCGGAGGGGCAATGATGCAATACAGTGATCGACACATAGCCTTGTACTGTTTGAAAACCACTTGGCCATCGCACGTTATCTTTCGTACGCGGATGGCTATCGAAATGGATGAGGGCCGTTGATCTTTGATGGGTCGATCAGACGGTTGATGGGACAGTGAGATGGCAGGGAATTAATAGCGTGGGCCCAACGTATTTAACTGTTAATTAAACCCATCAGGCGGAGTTCTATTGGCTGGGGTTAGTTATTAATCAATCGAGTGGATTAATTAATCCCTGGTACGGTGGATGGTCGGGAATTATTTGTTTAAACGTTTTTCTTTTCATATTTTTATTTATATAGCAATTAAATCAATGTGATTTATTTACTATAGGGGGCGGAATAATTATATAGATATATTTAGCCAAAAGGGTTTGTAATGTGGGTTTTTATTTGAATAAATGGGAATAAGAATATTTTTGGCTAAAATGGTTATAATACATGGGTTTTGGGGATATTATTATAAAATGAATTATATATAATAGGACAAGGTCATTTTATGGGAATTAATACATAAGTTAGAGTTAATATGATCAAAGGACAATGTAAACTCAAAATACTTAAATATAACCAAGAAAGTGAAGATTCAAAAGTAAATGGCATTATTATACTTTCATCACTTAGACTTAGAAATAAAAAGTGATTTTGAGGGATTTTCATGAAATATTGAAGGATTAGAGGTGAATGAATGTGATAATGGATGATTTCAAGTACTTAGGTTTTTTCAATTACTAGGCCGAGGGTCCGGTCCCTCCAAAAGTCAAGGAAATGCCTTGAGCCCCTTTAATCTTCAAATACCTTAGCACTTAGGGGAAATTAGTGAAATATTTAGGGGAAAATGAAGAGGAAGTTAATAATCTTGACTTTGCTTTGCTGTGAACTTTTTCCAATGTAGTATCTGCCTTTGCACTTTGTGACGAAAGTAAAATTGAACACATTCAGAACCATCATTCATCACATGTAATTCAGCAACAACATCTACCTACCCTACTTACTTACTCTACCATTTTCTCTTCTTTATTAGGGTGCACTTAGACTGGAAAACCCTTATCAATCTTCTTTTTCTTTTACATGGCAAATCTATCTATTTCTACACTTATTACATCCAAGGGATCAGATTAAACTGTTGAGCACCTTTTTATTAACTCTACCTATCTACTTATCTGCCAAGATTAAACTGTTTGGTCAGATATTTATTCTCTATTCTACAACATGAAATTTAAAAATGAATGAGTCAAGTTTAAACAGTTTGAATCTTCATAAATTGTGGCAAAAGTTTGACAAGCTGCACACAATTTTGTTTATTACAAAAAATGAAATAGTAGTGGTATTTAGACTTGCACAGTTTCCTGGTCTATTTTTGTTTGGGGTTCATTTCTTTCACTTTTTTGACCATTTTATTCTTTTCACCCTTTGATTTTTCTTTTAGGGTATACCCTCTTTACATTTTTAAATTTTTTTTTATTTTTTAAGAATATGGAATACCTTTGCACAAGAAAAAGGTTTGAACATATTGCATAGTGCAATAACTCAATCATGAAAAATAACACCTATTGGTATAGGAGTCTAACAGGTGGCACACAAACTAACTATCATATAGCAAGACTGATTCTTTCTCCTTGAACACCTTCTGCCTGATGTGCCTGTCATGCCAGGATTTTTTGCGCGCCTTCTTCACTTGCTAGTGGAAGTTAGCAATGAACCAATATTATTCTAAGGCAATGATTTGCACCAACCGTTCCTCCATAATTTTAGGCTTGGCCATATGAGTGAAATATGCGATGTGCAGGATTGGGACAATATATTCCATAGGCATGATGGATTCCTGCCCATAGACGATCCTAAAAGGTATTTTCCCATCAACGTTTTGCATGTTGTTCTATAAAACCATAACATAGAAAGGATGCGCACGTCCAAATCATCTCGATTGGCATTATAGATATTTGTGAGCACGTTCTCTAAAATCCTTTTGAAAGCTTCTACTGTGCCATATGCTTGTGGGTGATAGGGGGTACTCTTCTTGTGACAGATCTGGAATTCCTTTGTCAAAGCTTCAGTTGTTTCGTTAAAAAAGTGCGTACTTCTATCACTCATCAAAATATTTGGGCATCCAAACCTGGTGAAAATATGCTCAAAGATGAAGTGCGCAGCATTATCTGTAGTAAATTACTTAATTTCCTTTGCCTCTACACATCTGGTTACATAATCAGTTGTAGTAATGATATAACGCGCTCTAGTCTTCTTCCCCGAGGGGTTGATTGGTCCTAAGAAATTTATAGCCCATTTATCAAATGCCTGCAAGTCCATCTATGGTTGAAGGGGAATTTCATCTCTACACAAGGGCTTTCATGTCCTCTAACATGCATAATAGGCCCGACAATACACTTTTGCATCAATGTGCATGGGCCACCATAAACCAGCATGCCGTACCTTTTGTGAAATGGATTTCCCAGCATAGTGGCCTCCTGCCACTCCTCCATGAGCCTCAGCCAATATATATCCTATCTTTCATGTTCCAACACATATCTCCTTAATACTTCATCTGCTCCTAATTTATACAATTGACCTACAATCAGTGTAAAATTGGTTGCCCGTTCAACCAACTCCTTCTTTTGATTGACTAAATATTCTGCAGGCATTTTTCCTGTGGTCGGAAGATGAATAATATCATAAAATTGCTCATCCACCACTTTGATAGTGAAGAGATGCGCATCAGGTAACCCTTCCTCTAGACTGGTTGGTTGTTCCCCATTCTCAATTCATGACAGATGATCAGGCCCAACATTAAGCCTTCCAGGCCTCACGATAATCTCAAAGTCATACTCCTAAAAAAAGAAGCAACCATCGACAGATCTTCCCCCCCAACATAGGCTTAGTGACTAGGTATTTCAAAGAAGAATGTTCAGTGAACATTTTGAAATTCCCTCCTAGTAGATAGTGTCTGTATTTTTGCAGTGCGTATACCATGACCAATCCTTCCCTTTCTGTAGTTGAGTAGTTGTGATCTGCATTGGAGAACTTCCTACTGGAAAAATTGACTGGGTGATCAATTTCTCCTTCTCCTGGCTATGTTAAAACAACCCCAAGTGCTATACCAGATGTATCAACATTCACATGAAAATCCTTAGACCAGTCTAGGAATATCAAAATATGTGCAGTGACCATTTTATCCTTTAGCAACTCAAAGCTCTTCTGACATTCGCCATCCCAAAATAACACTACATACTTCTTTAGCAACTTCTCCATTGGCGCAGTGATCAGAGCATACCCTTTCATAAACTTCCTATAATAACTAGGATGGAGCATACTGTTTCTCATCAGTAGGGACTTTCAAGCTGATGATAACTGCAATATTGGCTGGGTCTACCATCAATCCTTCCTGACATACTATATGCCCCAATAAAATTCCAAAAGGCACATATAATATACACTTCTTTAGGTTGAGAGAAATCTGATGCTTCCGACAGGTGTCAAGCATCATGCGGAGGTTTTACACGTGTTTCTTTACCAGTCCAAACATTTTCCAGTCATAAAAATATACCTCCAAGAATTTATGCATGAATTCCTTGAGCACAGCCATGACCACGCACGAGAATATTGCAAGTGCATTTTTCGATCCGAATGTCATGACCATATATTGGAAGGAACCCCATTCAGTGGTGAAGGTGGTCTTGATGCAGTCTTTTGGTGCAATTATGATCTAATGATACCCCGAAAATCCATCAGTAAACAAATATGCTTCTTTTCCTCCTACATTATCCAGGATTTCATCAAAAAATGGAGTAGGGAAGGGGTTATGCACACAGGCATCACTCAAATTGCACAATTCTTCACAAATCCTTATTTCTCCTTTGGTATATTACTCCTGAACCACCATTGGGTTTACCCAACTAGACTGTTCAATCAGTTCAATGATGCCCGCAACCACCATATTTTCTAACTCCTCCTTTACTTTCTACTTATATTTTGGGTTCAATAGATATGGGCATTTCTTGACAAGGCACACATCTTGTTTCAGTGTGATCTTCATAACACCCAAGTCCCCTACAATTCCCTTCAGCTCAGACAACTTTGTAGGAAATAGATCCTGATACTCTGTGAGTAGCTCTGCAATCTTACCTATTGTATCACCATCCCAGTAGTCCCCAATCTTAGCCAACTTGGGTTGCTCTTCTATCCCAATGTTGACTTCCTTCAATTTCAAAGGTTTAGTAACATGTAATATTCCCAAATGGGAAAAGCAGGAATATACTGCAAAATCAAGGAAACAACATTGAATAACATTACACCAAAATTTATGACAACCATGGAGCCATTTTATTATGGAAATAAGCAGCAAATAAGTACAATAAAAATGGGCACAACTCAAATAATCCAGGCAAACAAGCCTCCAATGAATACATATGCCAAATATTAAATGTTGCTACATAGAAGAATGCCAAAGAACAAGTACAACATAGTTTTATATGGTACATTGCTACTGGAAATGTAAAATAATATATATCTACTAGTGTATGGCTCATAAAGTGCCGGGAGTATATATCTAAGATCCCATACACATTTCCAAGGTAACTCGGAAAGGGTTTCCTGAAATACACAAAATGCAGAAAATACAAATATGGCCCTAGGGCTAAATAATCTCGGCAACTGGATGAGTGATAGGAGGTGGCTCTTTTGTTCTAGAAATGTATGAAAAATCCTCTTATTGATTCTCCTAATGAGAGGTTGATCCCCTCACTGAAATTTATCTCCCCCAACTAGGGCCCCAAACCCTCTACTGCAACTGCACTTTGAAATAACGTAATTCCTTCAGGAAAATGCATTGTAACTAGTAGAAATTCCTTAGCCTAATGCTAAATTATGAAATGAATCTCAAGATACAAGCCTCCTGGATGAAGGGCTGCTCCTTCCAATGGAAAACAAGCTGAGAAGTTGGGTTTCTCAACCCTCCACTATTGCACCCTACAACTCAGCACACCTCTCAATAGAAACTGCACTGTAGAAGTAAGATAGAGCTTGGCTTGATGCCAAAATGTGGAAATGTAATGCAATAATCTTCCTAGAGGCTCCTCAAGTAAAGAGGTGGGATTCCCGCTCGGTAACACCCTGTGCTAAAGAGCACTGCAATCTTAGCTAAATAGCCAAAGGGAGCAACAAGTCTAAAAGTACCATCAAGAAAATAATAATTCAGTCATACCCACAATGGCTGCCATCCTTTTCCTTATATTCTTGGCGAGCTTCTTCATGTTGGGCCCCACTCATTAAAGCCACTACTTCCATGCATGGAATCTCCCTCTAAAACTGCATTGTCCTTCAATGAGTGCCACTCCTTCCATACCAACAATGTTTGATCTGGTCAAGGTTGACCCAGTCTTCATGCTCTAACCCCTTTTCACACATAAGGGTCTTCAATCTAGCCTTTAGATGACCTCCTTTCACACTAGGAGTGCCTTTTATTCCTACTAAGGATATTTATGGGTCTTCATACCCTCTTATTCCTCTAACTAAGGGAAAAATCAAAATTTAATATTCCAATTAGTTGTGTGCTAATTTTAGGAATATTACAGTCCTCCCCTCCCAAATGTTGTTTGTACTCAAGCATCTACAAGGATAGGACTGAAGAGCTTATCCTCTTCCTCCTGTAGCATCCTCATATGATAATTTCCTCCAATGAACAAGATGCCCTCTCGTCAATATGTCCCCTAGTTGCTCCTCCCAAGTGTATAAGTAAGCCTTTGGTGACAATTCCAAATGGCCCTCATAATGAAGTAGTGGGATATCCATAGAGGTAAATATATGTGGTCTACAGGACTTCTTGAGGCATGGAATTAGAAAATTGTTAGGAACCTTCATTCCCATTTGAAACTCCAAACCCCAAGCTATCATCCATACAAAGTGAGTCACACTCCAAAATGGTAACTCTTGAAAATGTCCTTCCACCTTTGGCTCTTACAATGTAGCTGGGATAAATATATGAACATGGTAGACCAAATGGCCTACCCCACACTGTCTCTCACTCCACTTATGCAAAGTGTAGAGTTGCTGTAGATTCTGGGCTACAATAACATTTTTCTCCACAGGCAAAAGGACAATTGGATCTGTAAAGCCCCCTTCTTTAGTTTCATGAGCGCAAACCATATCATACCAAGTGGACCATATGGCATCCAAATAAGAAGGATACTAAATGTTATGCGTGAGGCTAGATGATACCAATGGTCTCTCCAGTGGATACAACACAGTTTTTCTAGTTGTGGTTTCAGAACATCATGGGGCAAGTTCTCTCCCAACAATTTGTTAGCTGTGCATGTTTTCTCAACTACTAGGAAGTAGTAAATGGCATCATATATAAGATGAGAATAACAAGAAAAACTCAATACATGCCCAAATTCATCCAAGAAAGGGCTTCCTCCATCAATGATATTGGTCTTAGAAATACCATGTAGCAAAAATAGAAACTTGCCCTCTTGTGGAGCAATGCACTGTACACATATGGCAAGAAAATGAAAATTTTTTGTTATATGAAAAATAAGTACAAACATGCCATTCTTACCATGCATAGTGAGTAGGCTAAAAATGAGGTTCATGGATGGGCCCTCCCATGAGAATCTCCTCATAGTGGTCTAAAAAATGAAGGGATGCATACTCCCCTTGTGACACTCCATCAATAAATACATACTCCTAAGTGACAACGTTGTTTTCCTTTGTGATAAAGCTCCTATCACCACATGACTCCATCCTTTGACATGCCATATGTCAAAGTCACATACCATGATGCTACTACATATGGGAGACTCCTTCCTATGTGGAATTACCTCATGATCCTCCAATGCTGAAGAGTAGCCCCTTTGCACCCTGATTGTGCCATCCTTCTCTTCTAAAATATCATGCAAGGTATGAGAGAAATTCAACCCATACTCTCCCAAGAGTAGCCAAAGAAAAAATAGCTTTTTCTACCCCTTCACACATCCATCATACAAACCATAAAGTGAAAACATAATGATTGACATGAAGAATGTCACATCATCCCAATGCACCCAAACTCCCTATTTCCATATGATGGAAGTGCCATGCCAAGTTCCAACCAATAACATACCCTTTGGAATAGGATATGTCACATGCTGACCAAAATATTTCAAGAGTAGCCAAGGTAGCCTTGCCTCCTGTTGCCCTGCGTCATAGATCTACAAGTGGCTTTCTAGCCGCTTTCTCATCAACATCACCCATCCAACCAATGGTGAGTGTCTATCATCATGCTCAAAATTGGTATCCCTCCAATGGAGAATACCACCCCCCAATCCAAATAATTGTCTCTACACTTCATGGGATGTTGAAGTGCAGCCTCCTGGAGATCTCCAAATGAAGACCACTAGTCAATGACCAAATGGACCCCATGAGGATCCACATATGTTGTAGGAAAAATCTTCTCATTGAGTTGTGAAGTTCTCATCAAGAAGGATCCATCATAATAATGGGAGATATCATTTATCATACGATGTCTTCCATCAATCATCTGCCCATCGAATACTACACAAGTATAATAGTCATCAGAATGTCTCAATAATAGTTAGGCCCCCAACTCATCACTGCTACTCCATGATAGCACTGTTGATATCCATATGATACATAGGTTGACTCATGATCATGTTCAATTTCAAACATATAGTTTTGCATTGGATTTTTTAGGAAAATTCTCATCCTATCCTCCAAAGCTCTACACTCCAACCCAAAGTCTTATGCGCAGCCCATCAATGAGAAATCAGGATGAATATATATCTCTTCCCTGAAAAAATCAAGGGTCCTATGCACAGTGATAGTCTGCTGCTCCAAATCAACAATGTTCTTTGACCCTAGGTTATGTATTTTCCCTGATGGCATGCCCCCACAACCCTCCATATGATGTCCTGAAATAATAGGAAGTGGAAATATGTGCATACCTTGGTAAATCTTGGGAACATCTTGTGCTGCTACAAGGGTTCCTTCCTTCAGTGTGATGACTTCCCCAAGTACTTATGATGATGGATGCTTCTCTATGGCTACACCAGTGTTGGTATAAGTCTCCTCTTCCTCATGCATCTCTTGAATAATGCACGAGACTCTAAATTTCAAGAGATAAAGACCACTTTTCAAAGGTGAAAGTATTCTTTCTCATAATGTAAGTGCTCTTGCAGCAAGTGGTGGTGGGATTTTCTTCTCCTCTGATTTCTTCTTGTCAAAACTATTGATCAACCTTTGAGTAAAATCTGCATATACAGTCATTTGTGCATGACTCAGATGGCTAAACCACCAAATGTTTTCTTCACCCTCAAGGTGCAGTGTTGTAATCTCAACAACTTCTCTTTCTACCACTGGATGTAGCAGGAAGAATGCATCCAACTACATTCCCCAAGCCCTTACTGTGCATGTGGATGACCAATCAAATTTAGATAATATAAATCTATTGTACTTTCTCCTCCTATTGCTGCAAGGTCTTCTCTCTTCTTTGAGCTGAATAAACTGTGGGAGAGTTAGATTCTCCTTGAAAGCTCTTGGTTGAGATCTGTCTTCTGCAAGATACTCACTTAAAATCTCATGATCTAAGTTTCCTCCATCTCCATGTCTTTCACCTTCCTCCTCAAAGAAAGTAGACATAATGTATTGCTTTGGAGCTCTATGCAATACCGGTTTTATTTTCTACTGATACGAAGTGCATGGACCTTCCTCATCTTGAAACCCTAATGAGGTCTTATAGTTTCCCTTCATTCTTCTTTGCTTGACCTCCTTGATGAGGTCCCTCGTAGATCTCAAAAGAGATGAGATAGAACTTTTTCTTTCCATCATTATGATCCCTTCCTTCTTCTCTTCTCATTCTTATAGCATATTGGCTGAGATCCATAGGCTGAACCAATATTATGCTCTGATACCACTGTAATATTCCCAAATGGGAAAAGAAGGAATATAGTGCAAAATCAAGGAAATAGTAATGAATAACATTACAAAAAAATGTATGAAAACCATGGAGCCATTTTATTATGTAAATCAATAGCAAATAAGTACAATAAAAGTGGGCACAACTCAAATTATCAAGGAAAACAAGACTCCCATGAATACATATGCCAAATATGAAATGCTGCTACATAGCAGAATTCCAGAGAACTAGTACAACGCAGTTTTAGATGGTACACTGCTACTAGAAATTTAAAATAATATAGATCTGCTAGTGTATGGCTCATAAAGGCAGCAGAAAGAGATGAAGATATAATCTACGGCTACACATTCCAAGAGTAACCGAAAGGGTTTCTGAAATACACAAAATGAAAAAATAAAAATAGCTAAATTTGCATAATCTGTAAGTGGATATGTGTGAGAGAAGGTGTCAGGTACGTGTTGGAGTAAATGCGGGAGGGGATAATGGGGTATTTAGAGCTGACTGAGAACTTTTAATTTTTCTTTCTTAAAACCATATGCTACTTTACTGAATCCAACTTGTATGTTCAGAGATCTTATTATGTCTTTACTTAGATCATTGCACCATTCATTCATCAGATGTTAAGCAATAAGCATGAATAGAAATAATAGAACAAACCATCAAACATAAGAAACACATATGAACACCAGTATTTAAGGTGGAAACCCAATTCGGGAGAAAACCACCGCTTCTGTTATCTCAGTCTTCAATATTTATTATAAAGAAAACTTCTTACAATTTTATGTTGGCGCAGACTTATACCATCACGCAGGCACCCACCTGTAGAAGGCTACCACCTTCTCTCGTTTTCCAGTCACCACTGGAAGGGAGCTCCAACCCCCTGATTTAACACCAGTTTGTAGAAAGCTTTCCACTTTCTGTGAAGGCTTCAACCCTCGAATCCATACCAACTTTTTCTTAATTTCTTCATGATTTGCGTGAAATTCATGACTTCATTTCGTCCCGGTCCCAATTAGACAAAGTTTGACCATCACGAATCTCTGCCCAAAAAATTTATTCATTAACAACCCCTCAATCTGCACCCACTATAGTATAATCCTCTGCTCCTTATATAGTTTAGCCTTTATTAATACCACGATTAGAAAACCACTCAACCGCTAATGGTATTCATATTAAAAGTTGAACCAATCCAAATTGAAATCCCAATCTTCGTTCTTCCATGCACGAATCATTCCAAAGGTAATATTTATCTCCGCCAAATAATACTATAGCCAAGGTTAAGAAACATTAACGTGTCGTTGATGGTTTTCTTTCTTTTATTGGAATTTTATTTATCAAATTCATGGAATTTGATAAATAAATATTATTCACAAACTTTTGCAATTAAATATATAATAGAAATTTATATTAATAACCAGCGCTTTTATCAAATGGCTTTTAAATAGACCTTTGGTTCCGGCCCCACATACATAATCGACGGCTTAATCAATATAATTTAAAAACTGGGGCCCATCGCTAATGATCGTTTCCATCCGACAGCGAAGAGCACATCGCTCGGTCTTTAAATGATCCAACGGATATTGTTCATTGATGATGCATGTATGATAACGCATGATGGTGCTTCGTACCTTGGGTAACCTTCGCGCATCTATAGCAAATGAACACCGTCTGATGACCCCTTCCTAGATCAACGACGTTCAATAATATCGCTCGGTGTCTTTGGTAAAATGTTAACGTGCGATGGCGCACTTTGATAGCGGTTTTCATGGGTCCACCTTTGCTACGTGTCAACGTTTCTATGGAATCTCTCCCCAACCAAGAAATACCACCTATCACCGAAGGGTGGTGCAATGAAACCCGGAAACCACCTTCACTGTTCACTCGGTCATGGTTCCGCTCTTCCACGCAGGGTTCCGTCGCGCTTCCTTTTGTTACGTTCATAACATATATTAAACGAATATATAACTCCACTGTCTACCAGTTTGGATACACTGTCGACTGTATTAACATTGGTTCCTTGAACAACATACAGAGCACCATTAATCCCCTCATAGGGTTTCTTACTTATCACGGATTTCAATTATCCTCCATCAGGATGCATACACATGAATTAATTCCACAGGGACTCAAATATCCTTCCTATTGAATTCAATTTACTCCTTGACTGATACAACTCTCTGTAGATGCACTCTTTCTCTATTATTCTCTGCTGACCTTTGTTCTCTGCTACAATTCTTTTCTCTGTTCCTAGTTACTATTTCAGATGCCAATTCCTTTGCCACTTCTTTTGCCATCAATGAAAATATTTCCAACAATCTCCCCCTTTGGCATTGATGGCAATACTCTTCCTATGATTGTCTTATAGAAGCCCCTTTTTTCTTTTCCTCCCCCTTTTGACATCAATGGCAAAGAGTTGATCAATATCCTTTGAACCGACAATACCATGCTCCCCCTGAGGTCATGCTGCATCTTCAAACATAATATAACAAAAATGACTTATAAATTTCAACAATGCATCCTTTTCATATGACCAATGCTCCCCCTTCACCTGTGTATCCAGAAATACCCAACAGCACCGCAGCTGTGCTGAAGAATGTTGACCCAGCAAAAATTTGTCAGCAACTACCCATATGCGGTTTTCTGTCCTTCAGGAAAACCGCGTATTCAATTAATCTTCTATATTTAAGTAGATCTGATCTTCTACATGACAGAGACTACTCCCAGCTTCTGTCTGAGATATTCGAACGCTTCCCTGGGTAAAGGTTTGGTAAATATATCAGCAACTTGTTCTTTGGAGGGCACATATTCCAACTTCACCTTTTGTTCAAGCACTTGTTCACGTAAGAAGTGATACTTGATGGGAATGTGCTTGGTCTTGGAATGCATAACAGGATTCTTTGAGATACTGATGGCACTTGTATTATCACACATAATGGAGATAGGAGGTGAACATTTGATTTGAATGTCTTGTAAGGTTTGCATTATCCAAAGAAGTTGAGTGCAACATGATGTGGCAGCCACATATTCTGCTTCTGCTGTAGATAAGGCAATAGAGCTTTGCTTCTTGCTGAACCAAGATACCAACCGGGGCCCCATATAGAATGCACCACCACTAGTGCTTTTTCGATCATCAACATTTCCAGCCCAATCTGCATCCGTGTAAGCATGAAGAGTAAGATCGGCATTCTTTGGATACCATAGTCCAAAGTCTTGAGTTCCTTGTAGATATTTGAATATTCTTTTGACAGCCTGAAGGTGAGACTCTTTTGGATTAGCTTGGAATCGTCCAACAATCCCAACTGCATGCATAATGTCTGGTCTAGTCCCAATGAGATAAAGTAGACTTCCTATCATAGATCTGTATTCTGGTTGATTCACCGTGGGAGAATCATCATGAGAACTGAGATTACATCCGGTTATCATTGGTGTACTTACAGGTTTGCACTCTTCCATGCCATACTTCTTCAGAATTTGCTTAAGATATTTTTCTTGTGATAAGAATATTCCATCTGTTGCTTGTTGCACTTGCAAGCCAAGAAAGAATGTTAGTTCCCCAAGTAAAGACATTTCAAATTCTTGCTGCATATCAGAAGCAAATTTCTGACTCATAGACTCTTCATTACTTCCAAAAATGATATCATCAACATATACAACCATAATCAATAGTTTATCATTTTCAGTTTTTGTGTATAAGTTGCTATCAGCAGACCCCTTTGAAAATCCTTGTTGATGAAGATATTTGTCAAGACGATAATACCATGCCCTTGAAGCTTGTTTGAGACCATATAGAGCCTTTTTAAGTCTAAAAACAAGTTTTTCATCATTTCCCAAAATGAATCCTTCTGGTTGTTCTATATAAAATTCTTCTTCTAGATCACCATTGAGAAAAGCAGATTTAACATCCATTTGATAAAATTTGATTTGTTGGAAGCTTGAAAAAGCAAGAAACATTCTTATGGCTTCAAGTCTAGCTACAGGGGCAAAAGTTTCTTCAAATTCTATACCTTCTTGTTGAGCATACCCTTGCAAACAAGTCTAGATTTATTTCTTATAACATCCCCATTCTCATTTAACTTATTTTTGAATATCCATTTAGTTCCAATGACATTTTTGTCATGAGGTCTTGGTACTAATTCCCAAGTGTGATTCTTTTCAATTTGATCAAGCTCTTCATTCATGGCTTGAATCCAACATTCATCTTTGCTAGCTTGACTAACATTGTGTGGTTCAATAGTGGACAGAAATGCCAGATTGCTAGAAGATCCCACAAGAGTCCTTCTTGTTTGTACACCTGATCCCTTTTCTCCCAAAATTTGAGATTCTGGATGATTCTTTTGAACATATTTGGATGGAGCCTTTTCAGACAAATCATCTTCGGGTTCTTCACTGGGTTCACTATTTGTATCATTACTATTTGATGTAGAAGGATATATGTCATCATCATCGTCTTCATTTGTTGTTTGTTTTTCTTCTTTTGGAGCTGCTGGAGACTCATCAATAACAACATCTATACATTCAACAATCTTCCAAAGTCTTTTATTGTAACATTTATATGCCCTACTCCTAGAGGAGTAACCAAGAAATATTCCTTCATCTGCTCTGGGTTCAAACTTGCCAAGTTTTTCATCATTATTTTTGATAAAACATTTGCTTCCAAAAATTCTAAAATGCTTTACAGTGGGAGAATTACCATACTAGAGTTCATATGGAGTTTTATTACTATTTACACGAACATGTGCCTTGTTAAGAATATTTATTGCTATATGTGTTGCTTCTCCCCAAAACGTGTCAGGTGTTCCGGAATCATCAAGCATGGCTCTAGCCATTTGTTGAACTGTTCTGTTCATTCTCTCTGCTACTCCATTCTGTTGTGGAGTGCCAGCTACAGAAAACTGTCTTTTTATCCCATGTTGTTCACAAAATTCAAGGAATTCATTGGATGTATATTCTCCTCCTCGATCAGATCTAAGACACTTGATTTTTAGATCTAATTCATTTTCAACCAGTGCTTCGAAGATCTGAAATTTCTCAAATGCTTCATCTTTGTGTTTAACCAACCCAATCCAACACATTCTAGAGAAATCATCAATGAATAAGATATAGTATTCTTCACCACGTGGTGAATTTTTCCTCATAGGTCCACATATGTCAGTATGAATGAGTTCAAGAGGCTTACTTGATGATCCTTCCTTGGCATTAAATTTTACTCTGGTTTGCTTACCGAATTGGCAAGATTTGCATATGATATTTTCAGGTAGAGTAATATTGGGAAGATCACGAACAACTTTAAGTTTGCTTGATTTGTTGATTTGAGAGAAGCTCAGATGCCCCAACCTTCTATGCCATAGCCAGTTTTCTGAAGATTTACTCAAGTAACATTGTTCTTTGTAGTTCTTCAATACATACAGGCTGCTTGGAGTTCTTCTTCCTTTTATAATTGTTTTACCTGTATCAAGATCACGTACCACACATTCTTTTGAACTAAAGACAACTTCAGTTCCTTGATCACACATTTGACTTACACTTAACAGGTTATGATTTAATCCATCCACATACATGACATTATTAGCTTTCACCTTTTCTTTTAGAAAAATAGATCCTTTACCCTTAATGACAGCAGGAGTATCATTTCCAAATGTAACATTCTTTTCTTTTTCTAGAGCACTATATGCAAGAAGTTTGTTTTTGTCACCTGTCATGTGTTTTGAGCATCCACTATCAATGTACCATTGATTTTCTTCTCCTTCTGCAAAAAGGGCTATGCCACAATTTTCAACCTGTAATTCCTTCTTTTTCCATACTTTGGAGCTTGAAGGAAGATGCTCTTTTGGCTGGACTTTTCTC
Organism: Pinus albicaulis; assembly: GCA_034641835.2. Lineage (NCBI taxonomy): Eukaryota > Viridiplantae > Streptophyta > Pinopsida > Pinales > Pinaceae > Pinus > Pinus albicaulis. The sequence goes on along the minus strand of JAXQQM020066754.1, from coordinate 11,995 downwards.
CTGCATTCAGATTCTTCATGGCCAAAGTTATTGCAATAAGCACATTCAACTTCATTTTGAAGAGGAGAAAAGTTGTTATAAGTATTCTTCTTTGTTCCAATATCAATCCTTTGCTTTCTTGCTTCTCTTGTCATGATGGTTTTATATGCAACACATTGAACAGCTTTATGACCAAAATTGTGACATGAGAAACATTGTCCATTGAAGAAGAAATTTTTGCGATTATAAAATATTCTACTTGAATTTACCTGTTGATTGGTGTTTCTTTGAAAGGTACTCCTGTTAATATTCTTTGAATTGAGATGATCATGCTTTATCTGTAAAGATTCTTTATTCCCTTGCTGAGGGGCAGAATGTTGTGTACTTGCTGTAGCTACTTTTAGATAATTTGGTGCTGAAGCCTGAGAATATTCTCCGATATATCCAAGACCTATCTTTAGAAGAGGATAACGTTGTATCTTGATAATCTCATCTAAGGTTTCAAATACTTTAGCAAATCTAAGATTCAAAGTCTTTACTTTCTCAATTTCTTTTCTTAGACTTACTATTTCACATTCTAATTTCTCATTATGTTTCTCCTTTTCTTGAAGCTGGTTTTTCAGAGTCTCTATGGTTACTTTAATTTCTTCTAAGCATATTTTTAGTTGATTGATTTCATCAAGAAAATCATTGTCCTCTAAAGCATCCATAAAAGTATCCTTTTCTTCTCTAGACTCCTTTTCAAATGCCATGAGAAGTCTAAGATCTTGTTCACATTCTTCCTCACTGTCTGATAACCCATCACTGTCTTCATGAGTATAGTAACTTTTTCTAGTGCTAAACCAATTCTTATTCCTTCTTGCTACTTCCTTTCCTTTTTCATGTGTTTCTTTGTGAGGACACTTAGCAGCATAATGACCAACTCTTCCACAAGAAAAACATTTGAAAGGAAGCTTACCTCTAAACCATCCTGTACCAAGTTGGAGTTTCTTTACAAAATTTACCTCATCTTCTTTTGAGATATACCCTGATCCTTCTGTCTCTTGTACTTCTTTCCCTTTTGTAGAAGCTCTAAAGATGGCTTCCTTGACTTCAGATGGTCCTCCTCTTCTCATTTCATATGCAGTTAGTATGCCATGAAGTTGCACCACAGTAAGATTTTGAAGATCCTGCTTTTCTTCAAGAGCAGAAACTTTTGACTCAAATTTTGTCGTTAGTGATCTTAAAACTTTCTCAACCAAAGTAGATTTGGTTATTATTTCTCCCAGATTTCTCATACGATTTACAATATCATCAAGACGTAAAAATAAATTGGCAATGCTCTCCTCATTATGCATTTTTAGGTTCTCATATTGAATTCTGAGAGTTTGGAGTTTAGCACTTTTTACCTTTGCATCACCTTCATAACTTAGAATGATTTTGTCCCATATTTACTTTGTTGTATTCAGCTGCATGACTTTGAAAAATTCTGATTCAGTTAGACTTCCCAATAGAGCATTAACCGCCTTTGCATTTGTTTCATAATTCTTTCTTTCTGTTGGATCTGTTGGTACTGCGGCTGGATATTGATATCCTACTTCAACAATAGCCCATACATCTGCACCCAGAGACTGAAGATAGGATCTCATCCTTGTTTTCCAGAAGATTAAATTATTTCCGTTGAAGAGCGGAGGCCTGATAGATGCTATTCCATCTTGATTGCTCATCTTGATTGATCTTCCTTCTAGCGGCTAAGCTTTTCAGAAGGACCTGCTCTGATTCCAATTGTTGGAATAAACACTGAGAGGGGGGGTGAATCAGTATTTATAGCTGACTGAGAACTTTTAATTTTTCTTTCTTAAAACCATATGCTACTTTACTGAATCCAACTTGTATGTTCAGAGATCTTATTATGTCTTAGATCATTGCATCATTCATTCATCAGATGTTAAACAGTAATTATGAATAGAAATAACAGAACAAACCATCAAACATAAGTATCACATATGAACACCAGTATTTAAGGTGGAAACTCAATTCAGGAGAAAACCACTGCTGTTGTTATCTCAGTCTTCAATATTTATTATAAAGAAAACTTCTTACAATTTTATGCTGACGCAGACTTATACCTGCACGCAGGCACCCACCTGTAGAAGGCTACTACCTTCTCTTGTTTTCCAGTCACCACTGGAAGGGAGCTCCAACCCCCTGATTTAACAACATTTTGTAGAAAACTTTCACTTTCGCACTGAAGGCTTCAGCCCTCATATCTACCAACTTTCTCTTAATTTCTTCATCAGATTCACGTCAGATCTTCATGACTTCATTTTCAGATCTAATTCATCGAAATCAGAGACAAAGTTCGATCATACAGATATCTCTTCAAAATTTTATTCATTAACAACCCCTCAATCTGCACACACACTGTAATATAATCCTCTTCTCCTTATATAGTTTAGCCTTTATCAATACCATGAGTAGAAAACCACTCAACCGCTAATGGTATTCATATTAAAAGTCGAACCAATCCAAATTGAAATCCCAATCTTCGTTCTTCCATGCACGAATCGTCCCAAAGGTAATCTTTATCTCCGCCAAATAATACTATAGCCAAGGTTAAGTAATATTAACGTGCCGCTGATGGTTTTCTTTCTTTTATTGGAATTTTATTTATCAAATTCGTGGAATTTGATAAATAAATAAATATTATTCACAACCTTTGGCAATTAAATATATGATATAACTTTATATTAATAACCAACGCTTTTATCAAATGGATTTTAAATAGACCTTTGGTTCCGGCCCCACATACATAATCGATGGCTTAATCAATATAATTTAAAACACAGGGGCCACTTAGCTGTAATCGTTTCCGTCCAAGCAATGACTTTGCTCCTTTCAGTCTTTAGATAATCAAGCAGATATCGTCCATTGATGATGAGCGATATGATAACACATAGCGGTGCTTCATACCTTAGGTAGCAACAGAAATTATCTCAAAATGAATGCCGTCAGGTGACCCCCTTCCTAGATCAGCGGTGTTCAATAATATCACTTTCGGTGTCTTTGGTGAATGTTAACGTCGCGATGGTGCACTTTGATAAGCGGTTTTCATGGGTCCACCTTTGCTACGTGTCAACGTTTCTATGGAATCACTCCCCAATCAGGAAATATCGTCTATCACCAAAGGGTGGTGTGATGAAACCCGGAAACCGCCTTCTCTATTCACTTGGTCATGGTTCCGCTTTTCCACGCAGGGTTCCGTCGCGCTTCCTTTTGTTACGTTCTACCTCTTTCCTTCCAGGTTCTGTTCATTATTCCAAAGAGTTAGTCCATGTTCCATCGAGATTTCAATGCCAAATCTTCCACGTTATAACTGATTTGGTATCGCTCCTTGTTCCTTTCTCCATGAAAGCCAGTCAGCTCCTTAATAATAGCAGAGCACCATTAATCCCCTCATAGGGTTTCTTACTTATCACGAATTTCAATTTTCTTCTTGAATGATACTGCTCTCTGTAGATGCACTCTTTCTCTGTTCTTCTCTGCTGACCTTTGTTCTCTGCTACAATTCTTTTCTCTGTTCTTAGTTACTGTTTCAGATGCAAATTCCTTTGCCACTTCCTTTGCCATCAATGAAAATATTTACAACACCCCTAAACCCCTAACCCCTAACTTCTTATGCTAACACATAAACCCCATAAACCTTAAGCACTTAACCGTTAAATCCCCTGACCCATAAGCCCTTGGTGCTTAACCCTTAACCCCTTAAGCCCTTAACCTATAATAGATTAACCTATAACACCTAAACCCCTAATACCTCAACCCCTTGGTCCCCAAACCCCTAAGCACTAACATTTTACCCTTTACCCTTAACCCCTTACTCATAAATCCCTTAACTCATAGAACCCCTAAGTCTTTATCCCAAAGCATTGGTTCTCCAACACTAATATTCTTGCTCATATTAGGTTTTATTCCACTAACCCCTCTAAATAAAACCTCCAAGCACTACTGTTGTCCAAGGAATAGATCCACAAGGTCCCCAAATCTGATCTACATTTTATGGAAATTCACATTTCCCCCAAATATCCTCCACATATTTTCTTTCTTAGGAAAAATAATATGTTATTATAATTTCCATAAATGCATCTAATTTTATAGGAACAAAGTAATTTTAATCTCCATGCACTACCCAAATGTAATTCATTTCCACTCAAAAGAAAAAAGAGGATATAAGGATGTCCCTTCAGCTGTCATCACCATTAACATTGATCCATTTTCTTACCAAATGTTTCCAGGGACAGTCCCATACCAGTCTACATTCCTTCTCAAAGGTTTTTTCCACAACAGGTTCAAAACAACATTCAAATTCCCTTATTTTTCTCCAAGTCTATTTGAAACTGACATAAGCAATACTCAACTACATGCATGGTGCAATATTCAACCATTACAGAATGAGACGGGGCCTTAGAACATAAAACCCATTAACCCCGTGATCCCTTAAACCCTAATACACTAACCCCTAACTTAGAAACCTTGAGTAACCCTTAACATTCATGAAAATATAAATTTCAGAGGCATTATTAGACAATCCCACCCCTCTCACTCCCCCCCCCCCCCCACCCCCCCAAAAAAATAAAAATAAAAAATAAAAAATAAATAAAGTCATTGGAATTAAACTTTTAGAGGCAGTTTTTAAATGTTCTCCTCCAAATGTTCAATTCTCATGACTTTTGGGGGAGGGAGATATTTTTGTGTATTGAACAGGGAAAGGGGACATAAGGGTAGCATGGATGGGTAGAAGTGAGATTTTTGAGTATTTCTCACTGATTTATATAATCATAGCATTAGAGAATGAGAGGGGGTCTTAAGACCTCATGGAATATGGGGCTAGGGGGCCTCGAGGGAAGGAAATGTGGGAAAATGATAGGGGAACCCTTTAATATCCCAAAATGCGAAAGATGGGAATATAGAAACATAATGGATGGAAACTACAACAATGTAAACATAAACTAATTACACCATGAGAATATAGAGAATAGTTGAGCCATTTTATTATTAGGAAGTGGACAAACAAGTACAACAATGCTCAAAATATGAAGAACTCAAGCCAAACAAGTAGGCTAGAATGATCTTAAAGCTCTCTCCTCAAAGGCACTACGTAACGACTGGAATACTGGAGGTTATATTGTGTTGTCCTTGCTAAAAATGTTGAGACTACAACTACCAAATGAAAATAGAAATGTAGATCTCGCAGTTGTGGAGCTTAGATGATGCCAAGATTTCAGATCTAAGCTCTTTGATGAATACCCAAGACAACCCAGAAAGGATTTCTAGATCTCACAATCTTTGAAAATCACCCTCTTAGGTCCTGAAACATATGACTGTTGGGTATGAAAATATGAAGCATGAACTAAATATATTATGGCTGCAATAATGTACAATTAGCTCAATGCCTGAAGGGTTGATCCCTTCACTATATTCTCAAGCTAGAAGCTGAAGATCTAGCTCCTTCTTCCTCCTCCACTATATGCAGCTACTTGATACACAACAACTGAAATAAACTATGCTGTCAAGGAGATCGAAGCTATAACCTGATGCTATATGCTACAATAAATCTCAATAATGATGGAAATGATATGCCCAAAGTGAGGAGATGGTCCCTCACGGGATTTCCAGCTGAAATACTGGAAACTTTCTTTCTCCTTCAGATCTACAAGACTAGACTGCAAAATTCCTTGGGGAGTTGCTACTACATGGAGGTGTGAAATTTTGGCCTAAATTCTGGATAAGAATATGTTGCTCCTTGAAAACTTATCTTGAAGAACAAGGTGAAAGGATGAATCCTCCACCATTTTCCTAGCTGAAATGCTATAAACAACTTACTCCTCTCAAACCCTCAGGCAGGAATGTGTAATTACTAAGACTGAATGTGCTGTAGAGAGGGGATGAATGTGGCACCAATTCTTGATGATGTATGGAAGCTCAAAATAGCCTTCCCAGAGTAGGAACTCAAAGTCCCCCATGGGTAAGGGTGAAATTTTTGCTCAGAAACACCTGTGTGCTAAACAACACTACAGAATTAGCTAAATAATTGAAGCATGCATAGAAATGTCACATGACAAATCCAGATAAAAAATCAAAATCAAAATCTTGCCTTCTATTTCTTCCTTCATCGTCCTTTTATGATTTCTGAGACTTCCCTAGCCTTGGACCACCTCATAACTTGGCTGCACATGTGGCCACTAGCCTTCATGAAGACTGCGTTGTCTGTCCATGATCTACATCATCTCTACATTTAATTCCCACTCTCTCCACCATGTGTGCATTAGATTCACCACTTCCTCCTCTATTTCATCATTAGTGCTCTATGATATTCCTTTTATTGCACTATGATCTTACTTTGACTTCCTCCACTATCTCCATGATCTTATCATTAATGTTGCATGATCTCCACTCTTCCTTCATTAAGAAGCTGCTCCACTACTCCATAATGTAGATTTACTATCTAATTATCCACATACACACACCAAAAGTGGATTTTATTCATCTATGGGGTTTATGGGTCCGTCCACCCTTTTATTTACTTAATTAATTAAGAAAAACAAGAAATGTAATATTCTAATTAATTGATGGAAAATTGGGAATATTATAGTCCTCCCACAAAAATGTTGGTTGTACTCAAGAAACTGCAAAATTGGATGCTAAAAAAATCCATATCCCTCCAAATGGAATCCTCATATGGAAGGCCTCCCCATATGCTCCAATGCGTTATGCATTCCCAGCTCCAAATCTGCCTCTCTAGAATGTCTAGAATAGCCTCAAACTGAGAATTTAGATGTCTCTCCTCATCAATGAGTCTCCAAGTGGCAACCATATTTTTTCCAAGGTCCTCGTCTATGCATGAGATACATAAGGTGAAGTGGTCTCTTCCTGATCTGAATATGGGTTGGATAACTTGTTATGCATTTCAAGAGCCTCCCATTCAGTTAAACAAATAAAAGATATAGCTTATACTTGCAATTTTTAAAATTTATGCTTGAAAGAGGTGTATGATTTTTAAGTGTTTAAGTGTCTCAAGTTCATTTATTGTAAATGAAATTAAAAATGTGTAACAACAATATAATGCAACAAATAAACTTCACACATAACAACAATATTAATCTAGGAGTTTTCCCGAATACCGTGGGCTATTTCTCCTTGAGCTCCTGTCATCTTGACTTGGCTCTTTGGGATTATGGTAAAGTTTCTTTTACAAGTTCCACACTTAAATCCAATGGTTACTGAACTGAACCAAAGGGCTTATAATACTATCTATATCCCTACCATGGCTGTCATCACTCTACAAATAGATCTAGGCTTCCTTTGACATGATTCCTTCTGTTGGTGATTTGAGCTACATTGAGCTTATCCATGGCACTAACTCCTTAAAAAATATTTTAATATCCCTGAAACTTTCCCTACTATCTCCAGCACATATCAAACACCAAATATGGACTAATCATTTTCTCAAAATGAGCAATGCATCCCCAAACTAGGCCTTCCTCCACGGTTTTCCCTAGGCTGTCCAAAACTTCCCTATTGCTTCTCAAGATCTATAATTATTCAAATGGATCATAAAATCCCTTAATTGTATTTATAATGCCAAAAATAGTCTGAATATACCATTTCTTCATTAAAAATGGCCTTCGACTGCTCCAGTTTCACCTCTAACACTTGTCCGTACCCCTTGGCACTAGGTCATTGAAAACTTATTTGATGGGTTCTTGACCTCTAAAAGTCCTCAAAAGCTTCTGAAAACTCCTCAAATGGATTTATAAGTATCAAAATAGTTATAAATTACTATTGGTTCGCTGCATAAGGCCTCTAGCTGCCATGGCTAGGCCCCGAACTGCTGCTAGCAAAAGATTGCACTGATGGCCCCTGGAACTTCACTGAATCATCTGGGCCTTCAAAACTCCTCTAAAGGCTATAAAAACAACACCATTAGTTCCATAACATCTGAAACATCCAAAATTTACTATTGTATTTCTGAATAAGGCCTCTAGCTGCCCTGGCTAGGCCTCAAACTATTGTTGCCTCCTGGTGGCACTAGTGACCCCTTGAAATTCTCTGAAGCAAAAACCTACTCAAAAGTTTTCTGATGGCTCTACAACCCTCTCCATTGAGTCTGCAATGTTGGAGATAGTCGAAAATGACTATTGGCACTCCAAAATTGGATGAATCCGGCTCAAGATAGAGCCTGAACTCATTTTTCCCAATGACACCCAAAAAAACTCCACTAAATGTGGAGAGACTACACATAACTGCAGTTAAATTTGGCAAAACTCCAAAATTTTGGAATCGCCATTTTATCCACAAATATAAATGTTAACAATAATTATATCCACTGGTAGACTGGGCACTTATCATAAGAAGTCTCGTTCTTCTTAAATGTTGGAGCGGATAAACTTGAATACAAGCTTAACTGTCGGCTAGAAAACCGCATGTGATAGGTTAATCCATAACGTTAAATGTTTGCGGATGACGGTTGGGGTTGGTTAACATTTCTAGTGGTGGTAACATGTGAACATGAAATGGCATAAACGTTGCCGGTAACGGTTAGGGCTTGAGCCCGTGATTTTCTGTGCTAAGGCCATATGGGGGGGCTGGCCCCCCTCCGAACCCCATATGCACATTGGATAAACTTTATGTATGACCTCCATCCTATAGTATGTAAGAAATACTTGTGGTGCATTGGAATGTGAGCAGACTAGGTGGTAGGACGTCCATGGTTCGATCTTGGGGACTTCCAAAAAAAAATCAATAGACCATACCAGGGCCATGTGGCGGCCTCCCATTGGCCTCTACTCTAGAAAGTCAACCAGTAGCCCAATTATAATCTGCCACTTGTCAATCGACGATTGGTCCATATGGAATATTCTAGGGAATATTTGAAGGAATATTCCAGAAATATTCCCTGGAATGTTCTTCTTTTAGTTTCCTAAAATTCCAAGTCAAACTTGGTCAATGTCTAGATTTTGTAGTTTACTGTACTTTCAAGCTGCGATAACTTGTTCATACGGTGTCAGTTTTTCGAACTATTCACGACGCCAGAATTAAGAAGACGATATCTATCTGGTCGCTCAAGTTCACCACACTTCTGAACACTTTGAATTTTGGGCTATAACTTAGGTCCATGATCCAGTTCTGATCACACCTCCCCCTTAGAAATCTTTTGGACCCCAAAATACTGATATACTGATCTTTACAGTAGATGAGAGTACAACACCCTCTTATTTTTAGCCTCCATACACTTTTCTTTTATGCTAGTGCCTTTGAACCACAACTCAAAGGTAGTCGACACTTCCCTTCCTTGATGCGCTTGTCCTCCTGTCAAAAACTGTCTTCCTTGCACTCACTCAGAAATTTATGGTGAGAAATTTATAGAAGGTAGTTGAACACCATTGCCTTGATCATTGATCCAAGGTGCATCAGAAAAACATGAGGTTACATCATAAAAAATTCATACATAGCTTAAATTTTCATATGTAAAAATGAGTGTATGTCTTACTGTGTCAAGAAGTCAAACCACTTCTCACCAAGCCACTTCCACAACGAATTTTGCTACTGAAAATATTCTTCATGTGAAACATCCATTCTCACATCAATGATGGAATCCTTAGTTCCAATTTCGCTAGTATTTCTATCCTCTTGCCTCATGTGCTTCGGACAACTAGTTGGATGCAATGTCCAACAATGGGAAACAACATGTCCCCTCTTCTGGAAATGTGTGCAAGTCTTATGCACCTTCTTTGCAAGTTTCCTTTGCCTCAACTGCTTCCTATATGCCTTCTTCCTCTTCCAACATCTCGAAACATTATGGTTAAACATACCTAAATATGCACAACAACTCGTTCTTCCTTTTAAGCATGCAGAATTGTCATGCCTTGCAGAAAAAATTCAACTTGACTATGGGAATAATTATTCCTAATATTATGCCTTGCATGTCCATCCTTTTTGCCTTCATGAGGAGATGAACTAGTAGAGGATCCAACTTTCTCTTGAAGACAAACATCATTGTTCTTGTCTTGAAAACTATCCGAACTCACATGCTCGCCATAAGCTACATGTCGACACACTTTTTGCTGCAACATAGACTTCAAACAATGGCAATCAACTTGGAAACAAACTTGACATATTTTTGATTTAGAACTTGGAGCAAAAGTTCTTTTTGAAGTTGCCTCACATGCCTTCATGGCCTTGCAGTCTTCGCCATTATATTGTACGTAACCAAGACCAAATTTCTTAGGTCGTTCCTAAAATAAAATAGGATCAATAATTCCTTATGCATGCTTGCCTAAACCCTTGCCTTCATAGCACATTTTAAACATTAACATGGACCCTATACCTCTAGTGTGCTTTTCAAATGAACCAACACATCTATCTGATGAGGAAACTGAAGACAAATTAGAGACAATTACCTCTGCATCACGCATGTTCTTAGTTAAGTCCTCTTGGACTTAATGGATCTGCATTTCCATATCATTCAATTTTTGAAGAATTTGTTCCTTCTCTTGCTGAATAGCAAACAATTTCTCATGAAGTTCAGTTCTTTCTCTTCTATCTTCAAACAGAATCTGCACTATGTCCTTTAATATGTAAAAGTCACGCTTGATGTCTTTATCAAAGAATATTGTGAAGGAGGAGGATTTTGAAACCTCACTTGAAGAATTTTTCATCATGAAAATGAACTAATATAACTTCAACAAAATTCAGAAATATTTCAAAAAATATTGACAAAGATTTTGAAAAAAATGGCTGTAGAGACAAGCTCATATTCAAGCAGCCAAACAAACCCTTCTTTGCTTCAAGGGTTGCCTTGCGGTCCTTTGGGTAAGGAAGATGCCTTCATCCATTTCTTCCTTCTTTTCCTCTCCTAGACTTAGCTATCAGTAGCTTTCCCTTCACCTCTAGCAAACTCAAGCAATAGTTAGTTTGAAAACAGTAAAACAGTCAAATCCTTTGCACCGTTTAAACACCTTTCAAGTCAAACAAGAAAGCTATTACTCTGTCAATCAATCAGCCGAGTGCTCTGATACCAACCTGATCTAAATATGGGTTTTATAACTTGTTATGATTTTCAAGAACCTTCCATTCAGTTAAACAATAAAATATCTAGCTTATACTTGATAATTTGCGGAATTTATGCTTGAAAGAGGTGTATGATTTTTAACTGTTTAAGTGTCTTAAGTTCATTTGTTTTTTCTGAAATTAAACATGTGTAACAGAAATATAATGCAACAAATAAAAATCCACACATAACAATAATATTAATCTAGGATTTCACCTGAATATCATGGGCTACGCCTCCTTGAGCTCTTGTCATCTTGACTTTGCTCTTTGGGATTATGGTAAATTTTATTTTACAAGTTCCACACTTAACTCCAATGGTTACTAAACTAAACCAAAGGGCTTAAAATACCATCTATATCCTTGTCATGGTTTTCATCACTCTGTAAACAGATCTAGGCTTCCTTTGACATGGTTCCTTCTATCGGTGCTCTGAGCTACATTAAGCTTCTCCATGGCACTAACTCCTTCAAAATTCTTTTACTGTCCCTAAAAAATTCCCTACTATCTCCAACACATATCAGACACCAAATATGGACTCATCATTTGCTCAAAATGAGCACTACATCCCCAAACTAGGCCTTCCTCCACGATTTGCCTTGGGTTGCCCAAAACTTCCCTATAGATTCTCGAGCTCTAGACGTCTTCAAATGGCTCTTAAAATCCCTTAATTGGATTAATAATTCCAAAAATAGTCATAATAGACTATTGGTTTATTAAAAATGGCCTCTAGTTGTGCCGGTTTCGCCTCCAACACCTGTCGACACCCCCTGGCACTGGGGTCACTGAAAACTTCTCTGATGGGTTTTATACCTCTAGAAGTCCTCAAAAGATTTTTTAAACTCATCCAATGGATTAAGTATCAAAACATTCATCAAGTAATATTGGTTCGCTGCATAAGGCCTCTAGCTACCCTGGCTAGGCCCCA
>JAXQQM020073517.1:0-95144 GCA_034641835.2 Pinus albicaulis | reverse complement strand
AACTCGTGTGGAGTCTCCAATTGTTAGTATGAATCCTTTGTCGAAGTGTATGAAAAAAGACCACTTTAGCTACGCATAACTAATAGCCCTAACATCAAATATGGCTGCCAATATCTTCAAATCTTTAGTTAGTTGATCAAGACAAGAGTTGCAAAAAACCAGATCTATGCATAGAAAGACATTAAGCAGTAAAAAGAAGGGTTTGCTCCATATATCCAATAGACAAGACAAGAACAATTTTTGAAAGAATTTTTTGTGAGGCCTGGGAAGAAAACGAGAAGATGTTTCCAATTCTCCTCAATGGCATGGGTTCTTGGAAGTCCTCGGCCTTGAGATCTAGAATCTCTCTTGTTGGTGTAGAAAACCAGGACAAAGATAGAACTCAAAGGGAGCTCACCACTGACAAATAATGGAAAATGTGACCAAGTGTATAGATCGAGAGTGATCTAATAGGCAACAAAAGGTGAAGAATGGTAGGAAAAACCCTCCTATTTATAACAAAATATTGGGTCATTCTAGATCTTGGTGCATGATTAAAATAATGTTAACCAAATCTATATCCACCTTTTATGGAATATTTTATTATATTTGTTGGAGGGAAAAAAGTATTTGACTTGGGTCAAATCCCTTTATTTGTCAATAATAAATAAATAAATGATTTATTTATCTTTTTAAGGAAGTGGTTGAAGGATAATCAAATAAATAATGATTTATTTAATTATTTGTGGATGATTTGGTCATATTTAACAAGGGATATTATCTAAATAAGATTTAAATAATTATTCCTAGAAAATAATAAGATAAATAAAGGTTTATCTAATTAATTTCTTTGTTTTGGGTTAAACATGATGAGGAATAATAATTAAATTATTGTTTAATTAATTATTCCATGAGGAAAATCAAACAAATATAGATTTTTTTAATATTTCCTTTTGGGGTTTCCTGTTTAGACCATAAACAACCTAGTAAATGTGGTTTATTAAGTTATTTGACATAGTGAAAGCAATTTTACTTAGGGTAAAATTGGTCTTACATGGTGTACTTGGGTCCATCTAATGATAGTAGGTTAGATGACCAAAAAATGGTGTAACAACTTCCAGCCAAATATTCTGGTTCTTTTTCCATCTTGGTCAGATTTTTCCTTTTTGAACTTTTATTTGTTTTGCATTCTAAATCATTTTATATCTTCACTCCCCCTTTTCAAACTTTTTTCAATAGGATGTGTAGTTTCAACCTCCATTCCTCCTTGTGAACTTGTATAATCACCATTTTCCAATTTATCTACATATAGTACAGGTTCATGTGTCTAAGGATCATATGATTTTTCAACTCTTATATTAGAAATAATATGGTGGGGATCATATGAACATTTTTCACCCAGCTGTAATTTCATGCCTTCAAGATTTTTCTGTACTTCTTCCATGGCCTGATTTTTTCTCACAATAAAAGGCCCAATTTTCCATGGAAATTTGAATAAGTGTCCCTTATTTGCTAGGACAAAATGATCTTGATCAACATTTAAACTTTTCCTGATAAAATCCAAAGAAAATAACCTCATAGGTGCAAATGTAGGAAGTCTATAAGGGAAACCTCTGCTCCATATAGTCTAACCTCAACATGGACTTCAAAATGGAACCAATCACCCACTTTAACATATTTTCTAAGATGAAGGAGAGATTGAGCCTTTGGAAAAATACAAGGTGGATGAGAGCTATTTATAATGGAATAAGCAACTGATAAGAAAGAAGTAGTGAAGTATATGAACCCTTCATAATTAGCATGAATTATTATATTATCTATCCAATTCACCACTGGTTTCTTATTTTTATGAATATCAATTATATTCAATCCCAAGTCCATGAATTTCTCCACATGAGTATATAAGAAAATATAGGTTACCAATGAAGGAAATATAAACCATCCAATGGCAGTAAGTTTTGTCAATTGTGAATCAAACAATTTTTTCCCAATAAGTAGGTATATAAAGTACAATCTCATGTTGCAACGTTAAATTAAAAATCCAAAAAATGTCTTGGTCAATGAAATTTGTAACTTCCCTTCCCTAAACCACGATAATGATTTACATAATTGGCCTTACATCTTCAACAAAAGTTTCAAGAGAAAACTGAGTAGGTTCCATAGGTAAATGTTGTCTTGGGGGCATTAAAAAGAAATTCATGTGGGCATAATCCTTCGTAGAAAAACTCTGAAAAGCTGACAACAAATTTTCCTTTGGAAATGATGTATAAATATTTGCAGGTGGAAAGACTGGGGCTTGTGGAATGGAAGACACTTGAAAAAAACATTCACCTAACTTATTCATCACAAAGCACTTATATGGATAGAGAGTAGAGACTAACCAGTAGATAAATTCAGGGAAAACATATGTTTGGGGAATTATTGTAGAAAAAAGACCATACTTTAAAACTACAACATACACTGGGGATTCCTTTTGGTTGACTCGAATATGTTGTTGAAGTTCCATTAAATCTAGGGATAAAATTGGATAAAAAAAATCCAATGTGGGAGGAAGAACTAGAAAACACAACTTTCTTTGACATTTTAAAAATTGGAAAAAGTGGCGATGATGTGTAATTACCTACTTAATGGAAGGTTGATGATGATGTTAAATTTAAATCAGATAGTGACTACAACATGCTACGAATATGGATGACTAAAAGTGATAAAATAAGGGAAATGAGGATAAACGATATTTATGGGAGAACAAAAAGAATGGGGGAAAAATTGAAACAAATATGAAACCGACATGTACAAAATGATGAGGTGGCAGAAAAGACTTGATGAAGTGATGGAGTGATGTGGCGATGACATGGCGGTGACGAATTGGTGACATGGCAGTGACATACGCTAACACACTCGCTTGCTATAGAGTTATGGGGGCACATGCCAATATGAGGAAATCTCACTAGGGTAATCTTGTAACTTGCATAACTCGTCGATCTAAAGTCAACTATGATCATTGAATGGAGTTATAGAGGCACCCACTGCTATAGGGTAATATTCTTGGGTATCCCTCTCAGGGCTTTCCAATGCCCGAGGCAGACTGTAAGATTAGCTGTAAAGTTCCAAAGGTACTGCATTCATGTTCATACTAATATATAATTGACCAAGCAAGATTTGGAATTATTACCTCTTTTTGGATTATAGATCCTATGGAGAGCACTAAGTGGCGAGGTAGGAGTCCTTCCTCATCGGCTCCAAATCCAGATCCTGCAACCAATCACAGAACCCATGTAATATTCACAACATTATATCTTTCTAACAATTAAACTAACATATAACTAATATTAAACTCTGGAGATCTAAGCCATTCATATCATGCTACATATAAAAATGAACAAAAAATGTGACACTAATGCATCGAATGGAAAAAATAGATACAATTCTATTGATTTATAAAAAGAAAGGATTACAACCATTAGTTGCACCAAGCCCTCCTCAGCCCTCCAATTCCTCTCTCTCTTTCTCTATCTCTGAGTGTGATGATGCTCAAGGCAGAAAGTTCTCAATGAACTTCACTGATCTTAAAGCCTCACAATACAATAATGAAATTATGCTCCACATATAATCAAACCTTCGACCTTGGACCAAGAGCCCACATCTCCAATTTATAGGAAATGGAGAGGAAAAACCTTGCCAACTCTTTCAACTAGTTCATATCAGAAAAGATATAGATGTTTCCTCCCTTTTCTTTGCTTTTTACTTCCATAGGAGTTCAGTTGTGTTTGGCAATGTCTAATAAAAGGTTTGTGCCATTAGTTTTTATTTTTGAACTGGCTCTTTCTGAGGAAAAGCTGGATATGCTAGTTAGTTTTCCGCAAGATATTTCCCTTTTAACATTCAAACATGGATAACGCTACCCCTTGGGCAAGATAGAGCTTTAACATAGGCATTAATGATCCCTTTGCATGGATAGGATGCTTTATAACTTTGCCTAGCTGTTTCTGGGGTGCGTTACCTTGGAAAAATGGGTCTTGTCTAGGTCATTTTCTTCCTTCCATGTTACCTTCTCATCTGAGCTGATGAGGAGGTCATTTGTCCTGTAACAGATGCCCCCTAAAGTGTGTGGTCAAAGGTGAAGATGATGGCCAAAATAATTTATAACAAGTGTAGTAGAAAGAGAGGAATTGGAGGACTGAGGAAAACCTGAAACAACAACACATGTCAGAAAATATAGTATCTGTCTTGAGTCGTGCATTCCCATGCTCAGTAGCTGCATCAAAATTATTTCTCTAAAATAGAGATATGAATAGTGTGTCCACTGATAAGCACAATGTGGAAGCTTCTGTCATGACAGGATCAAACTGATAAGCTGTCTCCGAAAACAATATCGCAGCTTGGGAGAGGAAACACAATTGAAATTATGTTAGCCTCAACCCAAGGTCTTGGTTGCCACTTGACTAAACTGCATATTTCCACACATGTGAATGAAGGAGATGTAGTCGAACATGCGAGAAATTTTCTGATTACCAGTAAATAACAATAATTGTTAACATACGCAAGGGTGGCCACCGATAAGGATGATGGTCCCCAATATGCACCGTACAATCTAGTGAGTGTGAATAAAAGGAGTTGATGTCTAACACTTGTAGAATCATTCGATCAGGAGCCAATAATGAGAACCCCCAACCAAACACAAGGTGACCTGCCACTGATGTCTGCAAGTACCTGGGTACTGATGTGTTTTTGGATCAACTTCCTATATAAGATGTTGTAGTCGATAGGAAGATATTTTTTGAAAGGTAGGCATTCAGGCATCCTACATCAGTCGACACAAAATAGGAAAATATGATTTTGTTTTGGAAATAGTCAGGAGAAAATGGGAATAACTGGCAACAAATAATTTCTGGTATATGATGGCTTGCCTGATACAAGGAGTAGTAGATAACGAGATCCTCTTGAACAATAGAAGGCACTGTAATAAGGTACCAAGCAACTTAGGCTTAATGAACACCAAAGAGTGTCAAGATTCACCAATGTAGGAACATTAGAATATGAAGGATAAACTCATATATCATAGGGTTCAGCTAAATGTGAGTGATTTTTCTGGGAAGTGCCATGTTCAAGATTTTGTGTTGCCAAATCGACCTTTAAAATATAACATAATAAGTATCCACTTTGTCCAAATTTTTCCACGTCTAATTAAGTTTAACAAGTCCAAATGGGTAAATTCGGTAATATTTTCATAATTAGAGAGTTTGAAAAATATCGTAAAAGACAACTCTGTGGGTACCTTTGTCACGTTTGATAACCGGGCATGATAAAGGGAGAATAGTAAGCCAAAAACAATTCATTTTACGTGAGTTAGTCCATTGAATCCAGATAAAGTGAGAAACCTATGTTCAATGGACATCTACCTCATTTTGTTATCAGTATGAGGAGATGGAGTAAACTCAATGTTCCTCATGAAATTTTAACGAGTCCAACGAAGAAAAACACGATGCTCTCAGTGAATTTTTAACAAGTCCAATAGAAAAAAACTCGGTTACTTTTTCAATTTTTTAATGAGCTAGAAAAAGATGGAAAATAATGGATCATATTTCTTTGTCCTAGTAGTTTAACGAGCCCAACGAAGGTAACTTGGGGTTTTTTTAATTTTATGAGCTAGAAAAATTCCCTAAAAAGAAAGCTCGTAACCTAGTCGAACATGGTCAAATTTGCACATGAACCGTAACAACTCATCAGAGCATCAATAATATTTTAAAATCCAATATTTGCGACAAAATATAGCATTAATTTACCAATTTTAAAAGAGTAGCTGAGTGAATCATATCTCCAGAATGGCTATAAGAAGGCAACAGACATTCATTTTCACTGTTTTGAGTGCTGTGATAGAGCTCTGGAGCGAAAAGGAGGTGAAACTTCAGCTGTTGATTGTGGACGAATCGGGCAAGGGTTTTTTATTCTGTGAGATCCAGGTAAGAGCTTGAAACATTTATCTAGCTTTCCATTTTGATTTTAGTTCTTTTCACTGGTTGAAAATTTGATTTTTGGCAAGCCCTAAAAAATTTGAGTGGCTAACATGGGTGCCCAGTGTCTAGGCTGTGTTAAACGCACTGCCCGATAAGGGACAGTGCATTAGCATGCACTGATTTTCACTGGGGTCTGCGTTAGCCATCAGGAACATTTTTTAAACTTTTTTTTCTTAATCCTAGAGTGTTTCAGCATAAAAATAATCCATTGAAATGTTGCTTATGTAAGTGTGAAGCATTTTACCATGACTATTTGGCGTGAAAGAGAGTATGAACAGGAATAACAAAAAATGGTTATTGATGCTGCTACTTTGTTGGTTCTACGCAGATGCAGATTATTGAATTATGCTCATTTATAGCTGATGAGAGGGAAGGAAGAGCTTCTGATATGGATCATCCAAAAGTGGGATGACCAGTCGCATGTCTTTCACATCAGGGGTAATGAACTCTCGATCGAAAAAGATGACATATACTACTTGACTGGCCTCTCATGCAGAGGAATGAGGCCCAATTTGATAGGTTCCAGGGCTAATCCCCACACTACTGCAGATCTGATCTGAACTCACTGCATAAAAAACACTGCGGTGGTAAGTAATTGGGTGCCTATTGCATGGGTGGCTATGAGATCGATGAGTTCTCTCTTGTGGATGATAGTTTAATTGGTAGGAGCTAAGAATCAACACGTGGCCACCAAGGCCCAAGTATTGCTAGCCCTAGATTGCATGCAGCCTTCGGTTTTTTATTGCTGTGAAGGTTTTGTTCGCCAGGTTCGTGAAGAACTAACGACATGTAAGACTCGGGCCCAAAGAGAGTTTGGGTATGGCACATTGATTATGTCTTTCATACTAGAGCAGGTGCCCACAATGAGGCCAAGGATGATCATGGATGAATTGGGACCTCGGGAGCCAAGACAGGCTCATTGGTGAGCTTTGATATCACGAAATGGAGAGGGTCCAATCCATCACCGTTTTGATGATGCATTCTCCGAGTGGCTAGATGGCGATATTTTGATGATTGAAAGTTATCCCTATGCATGGATGAACTAAACAGGAGATCCAAAATTGATATTGCCACCAAGAACTCAGTGGGGTCCAGATGGTAAGAAAGAATATGATCAGTTTTGAAGTATTTTTTATCTTTTGAATGTTTATGAATTTTTTTTGTTTAATGGGTGAAAATGTTTTGACATGAAGCTTATTTCTTGACACAGATGTTGCACCTGTTCGTCCAGCGAGAGCCCCTTGCTATGCAAGGCGAGGAATGCAGCTACCTGGGGTTGGTGCAGCAAAAGAGGCTGCAGTAGCCACCCAAGAGGGTGATGATGCATGCAGTTTGCATGAGCTTGCTAGGAACCTTGAGGGTCTAAGCATGGGCATGCCACCTTTTCCCATGAGGGAGATCCCGGTTCACCTACAACAGCACATAGTGGGTGTGCCAGAGAGATTCTTGGTGCCTCTTAGGAGGTTAGCAAGAGCAGTTATATGCTATCATGAGCAGTAGGCTCATTAGTAATAGTGGATAGATGTGTAAATGTCAGAACGTGGCTTATTGGAGTCAATTTTTTGTAAAACACCCAAGTTTTGGGAATTTTTCTGATGTAACTTGATGGGACACAGCATATATATATATATATATATATATATATATATATACATATTTTGGTGATTTTTATTTGTGTCTTTAATTTTTATGTATTTTTTATGGTGAAAAAAATATACACTCATGTATGACTCCTTCTATAATAAATGTGACAAAGGCCAATCTAACACATAATTTTCCAATAAATAAGCTAATGTATTAAATTATATAGGAATGTACTCAAACGTAATGATTTGAAAATAACGTTCTAGATTCGTACCCTTAAATAATAACGTAATAAGACTAGATGACAGATGCGATAAAATTCTTTTAATTGCATAACAATGAGTTGGGAATCTAACCTAACCACCAGATTGGAGATGTCGCGAGATGTAGCTTCCGTGAGGAATTGTATCACCGACATGTACTCAGAATTGTTTGTGGCATTTCCCAGGAAAATTCCCTTGGAACGAAGGAGCTCCAACTCAAGTGTGTAGAGGACCTAAGCAGCTTATGCAATGTGCTGAGTATGATGATTGAAACCATCTGCATATCCAAAGTATGATAAGGATGATGAAGGCATCTATGTAAAAGAATAGAGTGTTCATGAGAAAAACACTCAAAAACCCGAAATATCCAGACACACCAAACAAAGACGAAACTGATAGACAAAGAATTATAAAGCATATGCCTAGTTGAACACTAGGTGAAATAATTCTTCAGATAGAGCCTGTTGCAAGGCTCCGTGAGTGAAATTCCATTACAGTCCTAAAGTTCATAAGCTCCTTTTTAAAGGACTTTCGCGATGACGTAAGGACCGAGCCATAATGGTTGAAGGGTTCTCGCCCCTAAGAGGTCATGTCTCTGATCATAGAGTAGAACGAGATCACCCTCTTGGAAAGAACAAGGCTTGAAAGATTTGTCTTATTGAGCCTTTACTCAGTGCTTGTGAGGTTCGAGTGCTAGTGTGGCATATCGACGAGTTTCATCCAATTGATCGAGTGAGAGAAAGCGCTCTTCTTAGGAAGTGGTGCCGGGTAGGAGTTCAACAACGAGATTGAGTGATGGAATTTCACACTCGAATGGAAGTATTGCTTCCAGGCCAAATGCTAGTTGGAATGGCGTGAAGCCTGTAGCAGTTTTTACTAACGTTCGGTATGCCCATATTGCAGAATATAAGTTTCGATGCCATGTGGTTTTATGGTTGCCAACTAGTCGATGAATCATGGTTTTGAGGACACCATTTACAACTTCAAATTGATCATTTGCTTACAGATAGTAGGATGAAGACTGATCTTGTTGAGAACCTAGCATGGAAGTCAATTCCATCATCATATGGTTTTGAAAATGTGACCCATTATCTATGACGATCGAGAGGGGAACACCAAAATGACAGATGACCTGATTGAATAAGAACAAAGCGGCAGTTTCTCCATCGGCCTTGAAAGTGGGAATGGCTTCTGCCCATTTTGTGAAGTAGTCAACCACAACTACAATGTAGCTGTGTCCATCCATAGAAGTGTGATTGCATGTGACAAAGTCGATTCCTCATTTAGCGAAAGGAACAATAGAGACAACCGTATGAAGAGGGGCGGGATGGGCGTGCATTTTCTTCGTGAAAATCTGACACAGATGGCATTTCTGGACCACTGAGATGCAGTC
Source organism: Pinus albicaulis (assembly GCA_034641835.2). Lineage (NCBI taxonomy): Eukaryota > Viridiplantae > Streptophyta > Pinopsida > Pinales > Pinaceae > Pinus > Pinus albicaulis. The sequence continues at coordinate 85,911 of JAXQQM020073517.1, read as the reverse complement.
TTTAAACAAAGTTGGCCACTAGTATCCTTTACACAAGTTTTTCTCGGTATTAGCCATGCCAGAAAGATGACCACCGCATGCCCCCACGTGACAATCATTTAAAATGTGTTCTGCCTCATTAAGAGTGAAACAACACTGAAGAATAACATTGACACCACAACGATATAGATTATCGTTTAGCATGAGGTAGTGTTTCGCTTGGTGACGAATACGACGACGGTCGTCTGACGTGAGAGTTGGGAAAAATCATTGAGTTTGGAGGTAGACCAAAATGTCTTTGTACCAAGGATCAGAAGAATCGACTAGGTAGACAAATTCATCAAGAAATGGATCATGAGCTACATCTTCTAGTTTAATTATGGGAAGGTCCAATAGTAATTCGACGAAGACTAGATATTTCTTTCCTTTAGCAGCAATGAAAACCAAATCGAACTGTTGGAGGATTATAATCCATTTGGAATAATTTTCCTCCAATAACTTGTCGAGAAAAGATGTATCGCATGGGATTCTCCAAAGAAATTACGGTAGTCTGCTGAAGCAATATATAGTGTCGGAGGCGGGTGACAACGAAGACCACCATGATAGTTAGTTCCTCCACATGTGAATATCGTAGTTCGGGTCTAATGAGAAATTTTGACAAATGATATATCACATGCTCACTATTATCACAAAATTTCACTTGATTGGCTGTTGTTCAAACAACTCTATGTAACTATTTCAAACTAGCTTTTGACTGAAGCTTAGCCTCTTCAGTCTGAGAGGGCTCTCTCAAAGGGGTTTATGATATTAGATAATGATAGGATTAGATGGCGAACTCTATTTGAAAGTTAATTTAATTTTTGTGTATGTAGGTTGAAAAGAATGTAGGCTTGCAACCATTGGGCTTATGGAGTCAACAAATCAGTAGATTCAGTGGCAAGGTTTCTTAACATGGAAGCTGAGGCAAATCAAAGTCTTTAATAAAGGCAAATCACACGTAGAACATAGGGAAACACATCATTTCATCAATAAAGGAAGTCTGAGCATACACATGAATTCTGAGTAGTAAAGATGAAATATACTGCAAGTAGTTCACATAAATATATAGATCAGAAAGACATTAAAAACTCCATGAGAATCTCAGGTCTGTCAAGAAGAAGTCCGTTGTATTGCAGATATTAGTCAAATTACATAAAGCCGCATATGGTGCAAAAAATCTCCAACATTTTACAACTTCGATAATTTGTCTTTAAATAGACCTTCTTACAACAGGGATGATCTTCCTCTTGGCTAGATTCATCAAACTCTTCCTATGACACCATACATAACCAAAAAACATGTCTTTTAATCCGAAAATGATAGCTATACTCTAAAGAAGACCTTTTCCTAATAGGACTCAAACTCCTATTTATTACATCAGTCTAACTTATCTTTAAAAAAACTACATATCAGTGACAAATAAGTTTCACATGTTTGAATAGGCTATGACATAGCTCATCACTACTTGACATATTAAATATCCTCCTAAACATATGGAACCAAACCCTATTTTTTAGGAAGACAAGACCCTATATTCAACAAAAGCTTTAGCTGATGAGATGTCTCCATTGCATGGTATTCAAGTCATACATGTTTGGTGACAAGGTCCCTTGATCTCTTGGATGTGTCCACCTATCCAATTTTTTTTTTAAATTGCTTAGAAATCTTCAAAAACAACTCGCTACGAAAATAGGGCAGTTTCGTAGCATCCAAAAAATGGCATTTTCACTCAAAATTTTTGCTTCTTTGCTATTCCATTGTGTCCATAATGACCTGACACATCATCACTACCATTTTCCCCCCTTGAAAGTTGAAAAAAGAGGTTTTATAAGCAAAAAAATAGCTACAAAAATTCTCATAGCGTTTTCCTGGCTTCAAGCCTAGGAAAAACTATGAAACTGTGAAAAACTGTGAAATTTCCAGATTTTGACCCTGTGTCAAAAAGGTAATCTCCAACTATAGAAACTTGGTATTCAACATGCCATTAACCTCTTAAAACATAATCAAACTCAACTTAAGAGCCTTGAGGTGTTTCTTCTTCATTAATGATAAGTTGAGCTATGGGCTCTGCCACTACAATCATCTTTAAGCCCTTCTTCTCTAGCTCCTCATGGATCAATTCTAACTGCTCTTGGAGGTCTTTGACTTGATCCTTCAGTTCTTTGTTCCTAGATTTCAAATGCAGGTTTATTCTTCTGATGTGCTTTGTTAGTATGAATCTTTCGTCGGAAAAAGACCACTTTAGCTACGCATAACAAATAGCCCTAACATCAATGATGGCTGATAATATCTTTAAATATGTAGTTAGTTGATCCAAATAAAGATACACAAATCCAGATATATGCATAAAAAGACATTAAGCAGTGAAAATGAAATGTTTCTCCATGCATCCAATAGATAAGACAAGAACGATATATTTGAAAGAATTTTTATATTAAAGGGGCACTTGAGAGGAAAACAAGAAAAGTGTTTCCAATTCTCCTCAATGGGATGGGTTCTTGAAAGTCAGCATTTCAGATCTAAAACTTCTCCCTCTTGTTGGTGTAGAAAACCCAGACAAACATAGAACTCAAAGTGAGCTCACAAAGTAAATAATAGAGAATGTGACAATGATAATGGCTCAAAGTCAGATCAATAGTATAGATCCATAGTGATATAATGTGTAATGAAAGGTGACAAATGAATGGGAAAACCCTTCTATTTATAACAAAATATTAGGGTAGCCTAGAACTTGGTGCATGAATAAAATATTATTAACCAACTTCTAGAACCACCTTTTAGGAATATTTTATTATATTTGTTGGAGGGAAAAGGATTTTTACTTGGGTCAAATCCTTTATTTATAAATATTAAATAAATAAATGATTTGTTTATTATTTTTAAGGAAATGGTGGAAATATAATTAAATAAATAATGATTTATTTAATTATTGATAAATGATTTGGTCAAATTTAACTAGGAATACTATTTAAATAAGGATTAAATAACTTATTCCTAGGAAATAATCAAATAAATAAGGATTTATTTAATTGATTTCCTTGTTTTGGGTTAAATATGACTAGGAATAATAATTAAATTGATGTTTAACTGATTATTCCTTGAGGAAATATAAACAAATATAGATGTGTTTATTATTTCCTTTTGGGGTTTCCTATTTAGACCATAAACAACTTAATAAAGGTGTTTTACTAAGTTATTTCACATAGTGAAAGCAATTTTACCTAGGGTAAAATTGGTCTTACATGGTGTACTTGGGTTCATCTAATGATAATAGGTTAGATGACCAAAAAATGGTGTAACATGCTTCACCTCTCCTCTCAATGGATGAGTCCATTTGATCAATTGTTGTGTGTTATCTAAAGTCTTTGACACACTATTAACCTCCTCTTCCCAAAATTATTTCATTTTCTCAAACTGCATCTTCTGTAAATTATGTTTCCTTGCTTCTTTCTTCAAAACTTCTATTTCATGATTTAATAACTTCAACTGCTCCTCAAAGACCTTAATCTCTATCTTTTCAATGATTTTCTCCTTTCCTTTTTTTTTCTTGATGACTAGATCTTCTTTTGTAGGTGATGATAGGTAAATGATACTTGGTGGTGGCTAGATAGTTTCAATGACCTTCTGAGCTTCCTTAATGCTTTCCAAGACCTTTTTGGCATGCCTTGTCATTAGTTTCATTGATTTGGCTTTCTTGAGTTTCTTTCCTCCTTCATTTATATCTTCAGTTTGGACTATGGGGGTTTCCTCAATATCAATAACATGCAAAATATCTTCTAAATTTCCCTTATCCACTATTTGGCTTCTTGTAATCATTTTTCTACCATTTTTACTCACATTTGCCTCTTGTTTTGCAGGTTTGCTCACAGTTGGATTTTGTTTTGTAGGTAAAACAATAGGTGTATCATGTTTCTTCAATTTCTCTGTTTCCATGGTTACTGGTTCACTTTGCTCTACCCCTATAGGCTCACTTTGCTCCGCCACTGAAAGTGATTGTGTACCTCTAGGTTTAGGAGTTATTTTAGGAGTGATGGAATCTACTTACAAACCACTGAAAAATAGAAAAGATGACTAGTCTCTGCATAATATTTTTAACTCCTCTAAAACTAACAACTTGATTAAACCATGATGAAAGAGTGAGGTTTCATTTCATTTAGATTTAGCTTGAACTTTATCTACCATTTTTGGTAAGCTTCTATATAATTAAAAATATAGATCAAGATATTTCTTACCAAAAAATGTAGCAGAAGCCTGAACTGGTAAGAATAAACCATATGACACCTCCCTTCACAAGTGAAGTACTTCTAAATAATAACCAGCAGCTTTGAGAAATTTTCTTTCATGTAGCTCCTGTATGTTTAATTTGAAACCTTTGAACCATTGTTCTCCTCCTCTTGGAATTCTTGTTGTTGTTGCAATGGTCTCTGGAGTTATAGTGAGGTTCAACATCCCCACCTTTGAACCTGTCCCATTGGAATTGATGGTAAACTCTTTAGAAACATGTACATGGCATCCTTACAGTCTTTGGAAAAACTGAAAACAACCTATTCTTCTGAAAACTTCTGAAGCTGTTGGGTCTCCATTTATCAAGTTCATGTCTGATGGCTCATATCTGAGATACTGGCCACCTTTTTTGGTCTTCCTCTTTGTAGACATGGTACTTTTATGTCTTTTTTGCCTCGCTTGATCAGTGATACCTGCCAACTTTTGAAAATGTAGAAATTTGAATAACTGTTAAATTATTCACCGAGATTATCCTGATCACACACTATTTGAGCTTCATGCATAATACATAACCTCTTCTACTATTGATCATCAATTTGCGGAATTATAAACAATCACATGCGCACATTAAAACCATAAACAATCACACATATAAACACAGTATTTATGGGAAATATTAAAGCTGAAAACCCCCAACTATCTGTATATTATAATGATAGAGATCATGTAACAATCATAGTACAAACTCCTCACAAGCTCTCAACACTATCTCCAATTGTTACACACTACACAAGCTCAGATCATACAAAACACTTGCTCCAATCTGCTCCACCTGTTAGCCAGCCTCTACTGCGCAATCCAATATGGATAATCATGAGATCCAAGTTTGAATCCCACCAATATGTACTGCACAATCCTCATTGGATTTTCCATCAATGTGTGTGCAAATCGCATGCACCAATATAGTCACAACTGATAGTCACACTGCTCTTTCACCTACCTCTCCACTGGTCTCCACTGAAACTGTCCATGCACTGCAGTTAACTGATGTATTCTTTAGTTGATTTATGAGTTAATAATTAGTGAATTAATTAATAATTAATTCACCCCACTCTCACTAATTGTATCAATCAGTTAGACTAGATACAACTAGCTCAACTAAGTTAAACTGAACACAACTCCATTAACTATCTCATCAACTCCACCAAACTCTGTCACATGAGTTCTAACTAAAGTCAACCATGCAATAGCTCCACTAAACCCTAGGAATAGCGTAATTCCTTCTGTCAGCTACATGTGCCACATCCGTGACTCGAACTGAAGTGCTCCAAGAGGATAAGATAATGTTTAGAGTCCAAATATTATTAAGAGCTAATAATATTCGACATATCTATTTTTAGACTGGCAATCTAAAAATAGATTCCGCCCAGTATGTCTAAAAATAGAATTCCATATATTTTTTTCCGACTTGACCAACCATCCACAAATAGCATCCTGCAACTCATAGAACATGATCCATATGTCTAAAAATAGACATAGTCTAAAAATAGACTTTGCGCCAAAAATAGCCTGTGGGCCCACTTAGTGAAGGCGACTTCTTTCCACTAAGCTCCTCATCTTGTTGCAATCTCAACACTCCCTCTCAACAAGATAAGGATTATCTGCATCCCCTATCCTACCCCTGTGGTATTCGAATTTTCTCCTGGTGAGCGCCTTCGTCAAGATATCAGCATCCTGATCCTCCGTAGGAATTTATGAAAGTAACATGATTCTCTGCTGCACACAATCTCTGATATGATGATACCAGATATCAATGTGTTTAGATCTATCATGAAATACTGGATTAACACTGAGTTTTATGCAACTCTGATTATCACAATAAATCACATTAGGCTCTAAGTGTGAACCGAAAAACCCGACCAGGATCTTCCTCATCCATATAGCCTTGCATGCAGCCAAACTTGCTGCCATATATTCGGCCTCTTCTGAACTGAGTGCCATGGATCTCTGCTTCCTGATGTGCCAAGAAACTGCTGTTGACCCGATACTGAAAATCCCTCCAGATGTGCTCTTTCTGTCCGTTGGGCTCCCTGCCCAATCTGCATCCGTGAAGCCACACAACTTCACCTCATCCGACTGTCTGTACCATAGTCCATATCCCGATGTGCCTCTAAGATAACGAAATACATGCTTGCCGACATTCCAAAAGAGCTTGGTAGGATTAACCATAGCTTGTGAAAGTTGGTTAACTGCATAGCATATATCGGGCCGTGTATTGACCAGATACATAAGCAACCCCACCAACTGTCGATAAACAGTGGCATCCACTACCTCCGCTGAAGTAGCATCCTCATTCCTCCAACCACCAGAAAGAGGAGTATCAACAGGTTTGCAGCCATGCATGTTGAACTTCTCCAGTATCTCCCGAGCATACTTACCCTGAGAAGCAAACAGTCCACCATTGCGCTGCCAAATTTCCAATCCCAGGAAATAATGAAGGAGGCCCAAGTCCTTCATCTCAAACTCTTTTGCAAGATCCTCCTTGCATGAGAGTATCAATAGCTCATCACCTATCAAAATACAATCATCTACATAAAGTACAATGATCAAGAACTTACCCTCCACCACAATCTGGTATAGGTTCGGATCCGCCTCACTCTTGGAGAATCCAAGTTCGGTGAAATAACTGTTTATCCGTGTGTACCAAGCACTAGGTGCTTGTTTCAACCCATACAACGCTCTCTTGAGCCTGCACACATGTGACTCGCTGCTGAAGATCTCAAAACCTTTGGGATGCTCTATGTACACCTCCTCCTCAATCACTCCGTTGAGGAACGCAGTCTTCACATCCATCTAATGAATGTGCCACCCCATCTACGCTGAGAGAGCAAGAATCGTCCATATGGAAGAATACCTTGCGACAGGTGCAAAGGTCTCCTCATAATCGATCCCCTCAATTTGTGAAAAGCCTCAGGCAAAAAATCTTGCCTTGTACTTCTCCACACTCCCGTTAGCTACTTGCTTCACTTTGTAGATCCATCTCGAACCCACCACTGATTTCCCCTTCGGCCTTGGGACAATCTCCCATTCACTGTTTCTGACAATCGAATCATACTCTTCCACCATGGCATCTACCCATGCGGGGTCCTCCATAGCTTCCTCGAAAGAGGATGGCTCTGTTACGATACACTTGCTCATAAGAGCCATGTATCTAGTATACTAGTCAAGTGACTGTCTCTATCTGCGCTGTGATGTAGGTGCTCCTACAACCTTCTCTGCATCTTGAGCCAGTTGCTCAGCTTCTGTAGTGCGCCTCCACCCTCTGATGGTTTGCGCTGCTTGAGTGGTCTCTTCGACTCCATGAACCTCATCTTGTGGCTGATCCACATCCTGAGACTCATCCTTAGGAACTAATAGCTCCTCCTCTGCATGCAAGTGTGGCTCCCTCTCAAGCGAACACGTCATGGCTTTCTCCTCCTGAAATTTGATATCCCGTCACATAACAGTCTTGCGACTGTCTGGCAAATAAACATGATATTTGTGGGGCATATCAGTGTACCCCAAAAATATCCCAACCTCTGCGGTCAGCTCCAGCTTCTTCCTCGCATCCTTCGTCACATGAATGTAAACAGGTGAACCAAAAATCCTCAAATGGGAAATATTAGGTCTCTTACCAAAAAATGCCTCCTCGGGTGTACTCATGCCAAGTATCCTGTGAGGACAATGGTTCTGCACATATACTGCAGTATTGCATGCCTATGCCCACAAGTGAATGGGTAGGCCCTGATCATGCAACATCGCCCGTGCAACACCCACGATCGTTCTGTTCTTCCGCTCAGCAACCCCGTTCTGATGTGGGTTATGAGGTGCTATGAGCTCTCTTTGAATTCCTTCTACGGTGCAAAATTCCTTGAATTCGCCAGAGATGAATTCACCACCATTGTCGCTCCTTAGAGCCTTCATCTACTTCCCCGATTCTTTCTCAACCAGTGCCTTGAACTCACAGAACTTTGAGTATGTCTCGCTCTTCTTCTGCATGAAGAAGATCCAGCACTTACGAGAAACATCATCAAAAAATATCACATAATACCTGTGCTTTGCTGTCGAAGCTGCTGAGAAAGGTCCACACACGTCTGTGTGAATTCTCTTAAGGATCGTCGTGGCGTGACTATCCTTCTCATGAAAGGTGGATTTCACAAATTTTCCCAAGGTACATCCCTTGCACTGATATGACTGCGCAAGAGTGCCTTTAGGAAGCCTAGTAGAAATCTGCTGCAGTATCTTCAAAGCTCCATGGTGAAGGTGGCCCAATCTCCGGTGCCACAACTCGCCAGCATCCCGGCTCACCACTCCTTCTGCCTTGCATGCCATTTCTGCACAGCCATCTACCTGCAATTTATAAAGGTTCTGAACTCGAACCCCTATCCTCCGGGTCTCACTAGTTGCCTTACTGCGCAGGAAAGCCTTTCCTTCGCTAAAGACAACATCATATCCCTTGTCTTCTAACATCACCACAGAGATAAGATTCTTCTTCAATCCTGGAACATGCATCACTTCCTTCAATCTGAAGGTTTTACCAGACTCCCTCTCAAAGGAAATGGTACCGATACCAGTCGCACTGTATCTACCATCATCGCCCATCTCGATGTGCACTCCAAGATCTTTCTCATCCAGATCTGAAAACAAATCTCGATCTCTTGTCATGTGAAAAGACGCACCACTGTCCAAGAACCATACTGATCCCATCACACTTGAGACCAAGCATGCGATCAGTGAAAAATCCAGCTCAAACTGCGAGGCTAAGGCCTCTCCAGCTGCAGATCCAGCAGCCTGCTTATTTTTCTTCTTCTACGGACAATTTGTGGCATAATGTCCATGTTGGTGACAGTGAAAGCACTTCACCTTGGACATGTCCTGCTTCTTGCCTTTCGCACCGGAATGAGAAGCTTTCTTTCTCTTCCCCTTCTTTTCTTTGGCAGCCAAAGCGCAATTCTCTTCATCAGAGTTCTTTGATGATGATCCGTCCCTGGTACTCCGCCTTATCTCCTCTTGCACAAGATCCGACCAAAGTCGCTCCCATCCTGGAAATTTCTCTCGACCATTGACAGAGTCCTGATAGGAATGCCAACTCTTCGGAAGCCCAAGGAGAGCCAAGCTCACCAAGTCCTCATCATCTACAGTCACCCCCACACTTCCCAGCTCATCTCTGCATTGGGTGAACTTCGTGAGGTACTTGGGCATACTGTCGCCTTTCTCCATCTTTATGTTTCTGAGTTTATCCTTGAGCGCCAACTTCCTCTGGTCGCTCTTGATTTGGAATAAATCTGTCAAGGCTTTCCACATCAAGAATGGAGAAGCCTTACCATGCAGGCTGGACACTATGTGATCCTTCACGCCCTCCAACAGAATCCTTCGACACTTTGCTGTCTTCTTTTGCCAAGCCTCAATTACGGCAACATCGCTAGAAGTAGGCTTTGGGACTTCAACATCTATGAACTCCTTCAACCCATTATCATCCAGCACTGCCTCCATCCTGTCCTTCCATGCAATATAATTCGAGCTGCCCTCAAGGGCATACTCCAATCGCAATCCGTTGAAAGACATCTCAACTTCGACACCAAGAAAACACTGCTGCAAATTCGAATTCCACCAGCACAAAACTCAACCGCTTCAATGTTCTACAATTGCTTCAATGATCAATACTGCTCTGATACCATGTAGAAATTTGAATAATTGTTAAATTATTCACCAAGATTATCCTAATCACACACTAGTTGAGCTTCATGCATAATACATAACCTCTTCTACTATTGATCATCAATTTGCAGAATTATAAACAATCTCATGCGCACATTAAAACCATAAACAATCACACATATAAACACAGTATTTATGGGAAAGCTTAAAGCTGAAAACCCCCAACTATCTGTATATTATAATGATAGAGATCATGTAACAATCATAGTACAAACTCCTCACAAGCTCTCAGCACTATCTCTAATTGTTACACACTACACAAGCTCAGATCATACAAAACACTTGCTCCAATATGCTCCACCTGTTAGCCAGCCTCTACTACGCAATCCAATATGGATAATCATGAGATACAAGTTCGAATCCCACTAGTATGTACTACACAATCCTCATTGGCTTCTCCATCAATGTGTGTGCAAATCTCATGCACCAGTATAGTCACAACTGATAGTCACACTGCTCTTTCACCTACCTCTCCACTGGTCTCCACTGAAATTGTCCATGCACTGCAGTTAACTGATGTATTCTTTAGATTGTTATGAGTTAATAATTAGTGAATTAATTAATAATTAATTCACACCACTCTCACTAATTGTATCAATTAGTTAGACTAGATACAACTAGCTCAACTAAGTTAAACTGAACAGAACTCCATTAACTGTCTCATCAACTCCACCAAACTCTGTCACATGAGTTCTAACTAAAGTCAACCATGCAATAGCTCCACTAAACCCTAGGAATAGCGTAATTCCTTCTGTCAGCTGCATGTGCCACATCCAGGCATCAAACTAAAGTGATCCAAGAGAATAAGATAATGTTTAGAGTCCAAATATTATTAAGAGCTAATAATATTCGACACATCTATTTTTAGACTGGCAATCTAAAAATAGATTCCGCCCAGTATGTCTAAAAATATAAGTCCATATATTTTTCCCGACTTGACCAACCATCCACAAATAGCATCCTGCAACTCATAGAACATTATCCATATGTCTAAAAATAGACTTTGCGCCAAAAATATCCTGTGGGCCCACTTAGTGAAGCCGACTTCTTTCCACTAAGCTCCTCATCTTGTTGCAATCTCAACAGAAAATGCCAGCCACAACTTGGGCTTAGTGAAATAGATCTCCAGAGCTCAAAAACATTCAAAGAGGGAGTGGAGAATGAAAAATGACTCAATTGGGAAATATTTTAAAGTTTAGATGACACCTCATGGCATAATCATGACTCATACATGCTTAAAATAGTAATAATGATTTCAGCCATATCCATTGTACCTTGATTTAACCCTAACTGAATCGAATGACATCTACCCTAACCATTTCAATCATTGAATGCCACCTAGCACCTGTTTTGAAAATACAGAAAAGAATACCTCCTTTTTTATTGTACGTAGTTTATTTCTGGGCAATTTCGCTATGAAAGTATTAGTAGTTTCGTAGCGAAAAGTGCATTTTTTCTGTGTAATTCACTAAGAAAGTAGAAAATCTTGGCTAAAATGAACTTTTCAGAGTTGTAAGCTTGGGAAATGAAATATGTTGGGAAATAATGACTGATGTGACATGGAAATACTTGAATGGGGTGGGTTTGGACCTTAGGATAGGCTAATAAAAACAATTAAAAATTTTCCTTTACCAAGTAATGAAAAATGAATTCTATGACCATACATTTGACACATGAACCTCTAAGACTATGCGAAATGATGTTTCACTTTTTTCTGAGTGATAACACTCACTATCATCATTGTGAACTTGAACCAAAACCATTCCTAACGAGCATGGTGAGGATGCCAGGTAGAGGAGGTCGCGCGAATAATTAGGGGCACTAAGTAATGGGGCAGAAACTAGTGCTCGTTTCAAGGCGCCAAACGATAGTTGATCTTGGTCATTCCACAAATATGGTATCCATTTCTTCAGTAAGTGCATAAAGCCTTTCGTCATATCGACATAGTTTACTATGAAATGACGTAAGAAGTTTGCCTTCCCTTGCAAACGTTTGAGTTGTAGAATGGATTGTGGTGGAGGTAATTCCATGATTGCCTTAACCTTATCGAGATCAATCTTAATTCTGTGCTTGGAAACAATAAACCAAGAAGGCATCCAGAATCGACAAAAAATATGCACCTATGTGGATTCAGACGTATATTGTAGAACCTACATCGAGAAAAGATTTTTTTAAGATGCGTAAGGTGATGGGTTTGCTTCTTGGAGTGAGCTGGAAGGCCATCCAAGTAAGCTTGTACAATGTGTCAGATATTGTGAAAGGCATAGTCCATAGCTCTTTTAAAATTTTCTCCTGCATTCTTCAAACCTGATGGGAGTTTACGATACAAAAATGTTCCCCAAGGACAGATGAAGGTCTTTTTATGTTGTTCATCCTTTTTAATCGCTATCTTGTTATAGCGTGAGAAGCCATCAATAAAGGAGAAAGATTCACAGACGCTGCAATTGTCAAGAATCTTATCTATATACAGAGTAGGATAATTTTCTTTTGGACAAGTGGTGTTTAGATCATGATAATCAATGCAAACTTGGGTGGTGCCTTGTTTTTTATCTACGGGAACCGGATTGGAAACCCATTCCATCAAAGGAATGGGATAGATGAAACTAGTGTGTAAGAGTTTTTTGACTTTAGTCTTGATTGCAGCTGCTTTGCGAGTGTGGATAGGCCAGAGTCTTTGCCAGACAAGCTTGGCATTGTCATAAATCTTGATTTTGTGCTCAATGATAGACGGATCTATGCCAGGAATTTTGTTGTAAGACCAAGAAAAAACATCATGGAATTCCTTAAAAAGGGATGTGAAGTGTACAATTTCCTCTGGATTGCAATTGACTCCAATTTGAATGTTTTCCATGATACCCATTTTGACCGAGATATCTATGAGCATAGTCTTGGAAAGATTTCCCATGTTCCTTTCTATATCGATAGTTTGAACAGTCGTGTAAGTGGAGGGAATGCTCTCAGGTAGGTAAAAATATGGGATTTAAGTAGTGATCGCGTTTGAATCGAACATTGAAGTGCAATGATGGAACTCTCCCCAAGGTCATTCTTCTAGAGACATGATCTCTCGAATAGCTTCGTCCATAGGAAGGACTTTACCAAGTAGATCCTCAGAAGGAATAGTGGTGGGCGAGAGGGTTGTACCATTGGTCGAAACCAAAGTAGTGGAGGGTTCAGATGCTATTTGGATGGCTTGATAAGCCAACTCGGCTGGTGATAGCGGCATGTGATCTCCGTAGGAATCAATGTCTTAAGGCGTTGGTAGGATCCATAGATTGATAGAGCCATCCAAAATTGTGGATATCATTGCAATCATGTATGGAACCTTAGGCGGCAGGAGAGGAAAAAAACACATCAGGGAAGATGCCTTCAGAAGACTTGTACCTGTTAGTCATCAATATTTTTCACTTGTTGGTGATGACTAGTTGTAACAGCCAAGTTTTCTAGCAGCTGATCTAAAAAATTGTCAAATTTGCCAGCTGGAAAGTGGACAGAAGGTGATTTGAGTTTAGTTTTCCCAAAAATGCTTTAAAAATAAACAAACAAGCTCAAAAATATGTAAAAAGGATTATGGCATGAGTTTCGAGATCCTGGAACAACATTCAAAGCTAATAATGTAGGCCACTATTACAAATGAAGGCATTCTCCTTATGAAATAGGTCAAAGGTACCTTACTGTTGCAGTTTGAATAGAGAAGAAGTTTTCTAAAGAAGTGTCCTCTTGATGGACAAATGACAGTGAAGTCCAGGTTTCTTGTAGACCTCCTTCACAAAAAAACAAAGTGGCAGCTTCCCTTGTTCACTTTCCAACTCTAGTACATCATCTCCTGTTTTATTTTTACCAACAGTCAGTTTTCACAATGGGCATGACCATATCCAAAGCATCAGGAGCAGACATGTCATTTTTGGTTTTCAAGAGGGTGAAGCTACCTCCTTCAAGGTGTCAAAGAAAACCTCACGTAACACAAGTGACAACAGATGAGCGAATACAAAGCCAAGAGGTGGAAAAGGGATTTTGAAATTGCAGTTAGGTTTTCTTCCCTAGTAAAAAGGCGGTTTCACTCAAAAGGCACTTCTATAATCCTTCATGTGGCTCAGAGCAGATTTTTCTTCGCTAGTAAAGATATTAGAAAAGGAGGACAATTTTTCATTCCTTAAACAAGAAACAGTCAAAGTTTTAAATTCTCAAAAAGGTTGTTTCATTTCAAAAAAAGGGATCAGGCTTATAAAGGAAATTATCGTTGCTGCTATGTTTTTGTTTGAACAAAAATAAGTCTTAGTTACATTTTCAAAAAAGATATGAGCTTCATATTTTGGTTTTAAACCAAAGGCCTTTTCAATGTTTTCAAAACCATCATTTAACACACCAAAGGGTTTTGATCTTTTTCAAATACAAAGGTTAGAGACCGTTGCAAACACTTTTGAATTTCTCAAAACACAAAGCAACACTCCTCTTGCTATCAACTGGGTCGAGGAAAAGAGTTTTTGAGCAAAATCCACAAAGTTTTTGGGCTTGAAGGCTACACAATGCGTCTTTAGAGTTGCGCGACACGTTTAGGCAGATTTTTAACACAGAGTTACATTGTTGCGCGGCGCGCCTGCAGGCGCCGGTCACGATGGCCCGTCAGTGACCCGACAACCTCTCTTTGCACGGCGCCTTCCATAGTAAACGTGCCGCGCTTGTTTCAAACCATAAAAATGCCTTCAAAATGCTTTGAAAGCTGCTCAAATCGTTAAGCACAGCCTGCCTTCAAAATCTTCAAGGTATTTATGTGCCTCCTTGGTATATTCAAAACTGTTAAGTGGTGGAAAAAGGGATGAAACTCATGGTGTAAATCACAGTGCTAAGTTTTTTAAGGAGAGAGGTGTTTTATGTTGGAAACTCGAAATTGCTGTGTTGTTGTTTGCCCAAGGCAAACATAGTAAAAATGGTGCGTTTTTATTGATGTAAAAAGCCCAATAAACTGCCCTCAAAACAATGATAAAAGATGGAGGCACTGTTTAAAAGCAGAAACACATTATTTGAAAAAATGAAACAGTGGGCCCATTTTCAACAACGGTAATCATACATATATTACTTTTCCACTGTCAAAGGTCATCTCTGTGTGGTGAAGAGAAAATTCAGGGCTGCCAATTTGTCCATAAAACAAACTTTAATGTGTAAAGCTGGCATTGCCATTTGAAGGTGTTTGTCAAAATCTGTGTGAGAAAACAGTGAAGACAAGGAGGGTGTTTAATTAGGAGGAGTTTTTTTGCCTTTGTCTAAATGCAAGGCTATCTTGTTGTCCTCAAAACACCTAGAGCCCTGTGACCTTACACAAACACAGAAATCACTTGACTGGGCATGCATTTTAGTTGACTCTGTGCTTATTATTAAATTTACTTGTTGATTGGAATACAAAGGGGAAAGAGAAGTGTTCTGAGAGGAGCAAAGACCTATATAAAGAAAACATTTCACACAGCATTTGAGGCAAATTTACCTTGATCAAACAGTGATTGACAAAGAAGATAGATTTTTGTTTAAGAAAACACTATTGAAAACCTTTTTGAGGCAGTTTGGTTTTACAGAAAGCATTCAGAACAAGATGCCTCCCATGCAGGATAGTAGTAGTGGATTGCATAAGAGATATGAACCTATTTCCACTGAAGAAGTGAATGCACACCCATCAGTATTGTTCAATTTCCATGAGGTCGGGTGTTTAGATTTTTGTCAAAGGGTGCAAGAGGTGAAGATTTTTCTCCTTTGACACACCTTTGCGCTTTGAGGTTTTGAGACAAGCATTTCCAGCTGGCAGGCCTTGACTTCAAATTCTCCCCAAGATCCATCTCCAAGGCCACTAAAATCCCCTATATTGGTGAGAAATGGTTTAAACAAAGCCATTTGGACTCAGATGATTACAAGCCCTTTCTAAAGCTTGAGCAGAGAGAGTCATGTCCTTCTATTTTCCCTTTTTCATATCTTTTAGCTAGTTATGCCCCTCTCATGAAGATTATCATGAAGTACTTCACTTGTGAGGGAAGATTCTCCCGAATTTATGCATATCACATTCGACTTCTCATGCATTTCACTAGGGCCAGATTGCTAAATCTTCCTTTCTTCTTACATAAGAGCATTGATAAAATGGCCTCCACTGTTTAGAAGAAACCTCCTTCACAACAAATAGCTTGTCTCTTCCATCACTCTCTCATCAAAATCATCATCCTTCATCAGCTTGAAAAAAGGGAGGTCTCTTGGGATGTCTTCATCACTCATCCGGATTTATCCACTGTCCCTCCAGTCCATACATCCCCTACACCTCCTACTCATCATCCCTCGCCTTCTTCTAGCAGACCTATTCCTAAAAAGCTCAAGTTTACCACAGAAAAAACAAAGGAACATGAAGAAGGAGAAGAAAGTGACCAACAAGAGGAAGAAGGACATGACCAGAAAGAAGAAAGTGCTAAACAACAGCATGACAGTGATGAAGAACAATAGACTCATGATGAGGGTGAACAAGAGACTCATGATGATGTAGGTTTTAACCCTGAACAGAAATTATCTACACACGAATCTTATAACAGAAAATAAACAATAGCGAGAGCATAAAACATAAAACAGATAAACACAGAGATTTTCCCCTGGATCCCAAATCAGGATGACTAGCTTGATTTTTAATTATATTCCTTTTAGTGTTACAACACATATATATACATGTCGAAGCATACATAAACCCCAATCCATTAACATTGGATTAGAACATAACCATAGTTCCCTTGACCGGATCTACAAGATACCAGGGGTCGAAAAACCATCGTACCCCAAAACCATGTGCAAACTCATGAAAAAAACATGGGTGGGTCCGCATATGAGTGGGACCACATACCAAATTTTTTTTTTTCCGGGGCGCTACCCCAGACCCCGACAGGGGGGGCTACCGCCCCCCCTGTGACCCCCCTGCTACGCCCGGCACAACGTACAGCGCATGGGGCTAGTCGTGGAAAGAATATAACACATACCCAACAGATGAGGGTGAACAACAGCCTTATGATGACACACAACAACATCATAGTGATGATGAACAACAACAAGGGGATGAGGAAAAGCAACACAGTGAGGGTGAGAAAAAGCAGTAGCATGAAGATGATGAACAAGGACAAGAAAGTGATGAACAGGGGCAGTCAAAGGATGACACACAGTAGCTACATCATGATGAACAGGGGAATCCAAAAGAGACTGAACAGGGGCAACATGACAGTGCCGAACATGAGCAGCATGATAGTGATGAGCAAGGGCAGCCAAAAGATGGTACACAGCAGCCTCCATAAGAACAACAGCCTCCTCAAGAAGAACAAAAAACTCAAAAATAATAGAAGCAAGGTGACAAAGGTAAGGGGGCCATGCACTCTTCTTCTAAAATGGCCAAGCCCCAGACAGCAAAGAAGAGAGTGCCTAGGGTTGTCACTCCAAATGTGACAAGGGCCCTCCGAAGTAAAGGAAAATTGCCAAGGAAGCCCATGATTGACTTGCCTAGGAGATAGAGCACTAGAATAGCCACCCAAAGCAAAGGGAAGGGTAAGGAAGAAGGTAGTCATGAAGAGGAGAGTGCATTCGAAATCATCCAAATCCAAAGTGATGATAGTGATAATGAGGCTTGGATTCTAAAAAGCCTCTTGATCCATAGAGAAAGCCAAATTGATGCATTGAAGGATTATCTTCATAGAGCTAGGAATTTCAATCAATTTTTGCAAATCCAAAATAAGCAAATGAGTGTCCATATGGCTATTTATGAGACACGAGCGACCAAGTACAAGAAGGAGGCCTCCAAATCCCAAGCAAGGTTGGAAGAACTCATGCGTGAGTTCGATGAAAGTGAAGGAGAAGATCAGCCTAGGCAAAAGAGGCCAAGAACCATGGGGCTTAAAAAGGCCCTTGAGAAGAAAAAAGAAGAGGAAAAAGCCCTTCTCCAATCTACCCCTCTCACTGCATTGTTCGAACAAGAGATAGAGAAAAATAAGGAGGCATGGCTTGAGAGATTCAATAACCACTTGGAGAAGAAATTGGAGAAGGCAAACAGGGATTTAGACCTTCAAAGGAGAATGACGAGGCATTATAAAAAGTTAAATCAGTTTGCCCGGCGCAAGTTGAAGGCTGCTCAAGAAAAGCTCAAGGAGGCTAAAGGGAAGTGCCTGGCACAAAAAGTGAAGAAAGACACCTCAGGACTTCAGATTTTGGCCTCTGCTTCACAACATGTTTCTGAGAACCCTTGAGGGTCATGCTCACCAATTTTGGGCAAATTTCGACATATTTTGGTTTTTTGGCATTTTTGGGTTTTTGGCCAAAACTCATGGGCTTTGCCATTTCAGTTTGGGGAATCATCAAAGGAGGAGAATGGTATCATTTGATGCCATAATTTCAGGAGCACACACTAAGCAATTTTCAGGATATTTGAAGATCATTTGCTCCCCCGAAATGGTGAAAAATGCCCACTTTTTCTACACTCTGCCCGATCTATCAGCAAAGCTTATTTTCTGGTTTTTTACACACAAGCCTATTTTTGGAGGACTTCTAAGCATCAGATTGAAAAAATTAAAGTTGTTCCAGAAATTAGACACTCATATCTTTTCAACGAGCTATCATGAGCCTCGTTTAGACATCGGGAAGGCTTCCAAAAGTTGCCTTCAAGTCAAGGGACCTTTTGCTGATATATTTTTTGAGTATTTTTGTAAAAATTGAACCTTTAAAAACTACTTTTTCCTCATGTGCGTTTAGCTATTTTTGCACATGAGAAGTTATGAAAAGTCAATTTATTTCCCTCTTTTAGCATTTTTTAGATATGTTATGAGATATTTTGTGCCTTGGGCTTTGCAAAGCCTCAAGGACAAGATTAGATATTTTGGATAGGCCAATGAGAGTGCAAATTGAACTAAGAGGTTTTCCTCACTTGAGCCTATATATTCCAAAGGATTTCATTGTAAACAAGGCTAAACTTGATGATAGAAGCAATATATGGTCATATAATATTTGGAAGAAATACTTGTCTCATGCTTTTGGATAGTCTCTTGGATGTTATTGGATGATGAAAGAGGATTGTTGTTGGATTCCATGACTTGGTAGAATGGTATAATGTCTCTCTCTTTGTTATGTTTCCTAGTTTTCATTCATAAATCCATGTTTTCTTGCTTGCTATAGAATAGTAGAGAACAAATTTGAGACATGCCCTTGGAGGCACCTCAAATTTCCAGTTTCTTCATAGCTTCCATGTTTTCTTCATTCTTAGTCACATTAAAGAATTATTGATTGCTCTTTAATAACTTAAGGATATTGTTTCTTTTTTCATTCATGGTTTTATGCATGCTAAGTATGATTTACGGTATGCCCTACTTACTCATGGCTAGCCATAGCTCCATCCATGAAATTTCTCTTTGACTGATTAGATTGTCATTTGTTGAACCAAGGAGGTCTTGTTCTGATCTTGCCCTTTGCCTAAGACTATGCAATATTGTTTTCAAAGTGCCTAATAACTTGAAGTACTGTCTTTAGGCGTTCCGGCATAATGATTTTAGTTGTTTTTCTATCTTAAGTGTATTTCCCCAAAGTCTGATAGCCATTTCCCAAAAGTTAGAGAGTGATATATCTCTATGAATGGCTTGAATGTTTATTTCTATGTATTGATTAGCTTATAGTTACATTTCTCATGATTAATGGTTTGCCCTACCATGTTTATGTCAGCTATTAAACTAGTTGTGCTTGAAATCCTTTGTTATTCACAAACTTGATGTCCATTTTATTCCATTTTGCCCAAAGATCCTTTCTACCTCGAATCAAATCGGCCCTTCAACAGACTTGTATCACCATCTGATAGATTTCTTAACCTTTTCGACCCCATAGCCCAGTTGATCTGACATATTTTTACCTATCTTATATCTTTTATCAGTTTCATCCCTCACAACCTAAAAACCAAAACCAAAAAAACCTACTTCATAACTAGCCTAAAATCAGAACACAATAATAAAACACACAGATATCCCTTACACAAATAGAGAGAGCCCTCTCTGAGTCCAGGAAGGCTAGGTCCTTGGGCTCCAAAGATTGGTTTGATGTTACACTGTCATTTGGCTTGCCAATCAGCCAAATCACGGGACCCTAACAGTACCAATGCCGACGTATGATTTTGGAATGCCTCCTACTTGGGGTAGAGTGCTACTTAGAAACATGGAATAATCAGGGTGTAAAAGGATAACTTATCTACTGTGACTATTTTCCCATCCAATGGAAAGAGGATGATTTGGAAGACCAAAGAGACAATGACAGTCACTGCATAAGACCAACTGTGACCCAGAAATAGATTATAGTTGAGATGACAATCTACGACTTCTATGTCCACCATTATCATTTTCCCACTAAGAGAAATGGGAAAGCTAGCAAGGTAGCCTTTTGGGAGGAACATGTGGCCATCGAAAGCTTTAAGGGAATTCAATAGTTGAGACAAAGTGGGAGAACCCAAAGCAAGCCAACACACAATTGACATAACAGAGATCGAAGGACCTTTGTCTATGAAATTTCTATGGATTGGTCTCCCTTTAGACAAAACTTGTACCTAGAATGAAAGTTGTTGTGAGAGGCGAGGTTTAGATTTCTCCATGTCGAAGATGGCTAGCGTAAAATCTCGAGGGTTGATTCCACCAATGGCCGAAAGCAAAGCTTTCCTTTTCGCTAGGCAGGTTTGCAATACTTTGAGTGCAGACATGACTGACGGTGCTTGCACCAAATATTCTACAATATTGTAGTTTTGGGAAGCACATGCAGAGGTGTTATGAGTCATGTGTCAAAGTTTCCCTTTGGGGGGATGAATCGCGGGGTCAATAGTAGGCCTTTCGATATGCAAATCGTTGGGCGATGGTGGATTCAAACTTGTACTAGGTTCCCTAGCATCAATGACAGGATTTCCATAGGTATTAGCTCGAGTTTGGAGTTCAATAATTTCTACGCCATAAATGGTGGGTGATCCTTCACTGGAAGGATGAGTGCCACTATTTCCCCTTTGTAGGGGTTGTGGTGGGTTTACAACCATGTGTTGTTGTTGCTGTTGTGGATTCAGGAAGGGATTGTGAAGGACGACATGTGTCCTCCCAGAGTCATTTTTTGTGATAAAATTTGCGCATTCTTGAAGTCGAGGAAATTTGTATCTCAAGTGGTCCTCCGCACAGATTCTGAAATGAAATCTCATGGGTTTCTCCTTTTCTTTATCGTTCTTAGCAGCATTTTTTCTAATTGGGATTATTCTGAGTACCCGACTGCTCTTTAGAAGGAGAGGTCTTTTTCTTGTTCTTCTTGTTCTTGCCACTAGGTTTTGTGTAGACTGCACAGAGTTTACCTCAGTGGTAGGAAGAGTAGTCAATTGGTTAGGGGCGGTGGCAACCGAAGATGGATGGGAGGTTTGCCCACTAGGCTGTTTTATGGCTACGCTGAAGATTGCACCAACAAGACCATCGGCATGTGCTCCAGGTAATTTGGTAGCAGGAGGATTTAGGTTGCTAGAGGCATGGGGGAGTAAGTCATACAACGTGCCAGATTGTGAATAGATCATATCTAAATTGTATGCACGATGGATGGATTGGTCTTCTGTGATTGCACCAGAAAAGAAAATTTCCTTAGCTAGGGGTGGTAAGAGTGACTTACAAAGCCAGTTGGATAAGAGATGATCTCGGATTGGCACTTTGATGAGCCTCTGCCTATGTCTCTGTTACAGGAAAAATGACCTCCTCATCAGCTTAGAGAAGAAGGTAACATGGAAGGAAGAAAATGACCTATAAACGACCCATTTCTGCCAAGGTAACGCACTCCAGAAGTAGCTAGACAATGTTATAATGCACTTGATACATGTAAAGGGAACATTTGTACCTAGGGTAATGCTCTCTCTTGCCCAAGGGGCAGCGTTATCCATTTTTGAGTGTGAAAAGGGAAAATATATTGCGGAAAAGTGACTAGCACTTCCAGCTTTTACTCATAAAGGACCAGTGCAAAATATAAATTAAAAGGTACAAACCTTTTATTAGGCATTGCCAAATACAGCTGGACTCCTAAGGAGGCAAAATAATGGAAGAAAATGCAAACATATTGATCTTTCCCATTAGAAACTGGTTGAATAATTTGGCAATATTTTCCCTCTCCATCTTCTATAAAATGGAGCTGTGGGCTCTTGGTATAAGGTCTAAGGATTGAATATATGTAGAGCAGAATTTCATTGTTGTAGTGTGAGGTTTGAAGATCAACGAGGTTCATTGAGAGCTTTCTTCCTTGAGCATCATCAAACTCGGAAATAGAGAAAGAAGGAGAGGAATTGGGAGACTGAGGAGGGCCTGGTGCAACCAGCGGTTGTAATCCTCCTTTTTATAAATCAATAGAACTGTATTAGTGTCACAATTGTTTTTCAATCGTCTATGTAGCACGATATGAATGGCTTAGATCTATATTGTTTCATGTTTATTATATGCTAGTTTAATCAATAACAAACTATACTATTGTAGATATTACACGGGTGCTTTGATTGATTGCAGGATCTGGATTTGGAGCCGGTGAAGAAAGATCTCTACTTCACTGCTCGTTGTTCTCCATAGGATCTGCTATCAATAAAGAGGTAATCTCTCCACTTTACTTTGTCGATTATAGATATTAGCATGAACATGTATGCTACTTCTTTGTGAAATTTAAAGCTAATCTGACTGTTTGCATCAGGCACCAGAAAGGCCTGAGAGGGATATTTAGTAACCACCACCCAAGCATATTACCCTATAGTAGAATTGGAAACTCTGCTGGGGAGTAAACCCCAAGTTTCCAGATTGTTCCTATGAATTTCTATTTTTCCCTCTGTTCACATATCCTTCGGACCAACTTATATGCTCAGTGAACATCTCAAAAGCTCACAGAGTCCAGATCAGACCCTGATTAGCCATCTGCAAATTTACCCTAACTAACGCTTCCCCTGGAAGTGTTTCAGAGCATTATAACGCAGTCTTTTCTTCGATATAGTGCATTAGTCTCAATACTAACGCTCTATAGCCACTGCTTGCCTGCGTTACCCAGCCAAAATTGTTGTTTACACCTCTGTTGTGTTTCGCCTTTGGCTATGGAGTTATTGGCCATCAGAATAGATTCTCTTGCTAGATCCCTGTGCCTGTTTACCAGCTAGGATTTTTGTCTTTTGTTCTTATTTTGAAAAGTTAAATGTCAATCGCATCTGCTTTTTGAAATAAGAAATTTTCTTTTTAGTTTTCTGAACTTAGCTACATTATTTCTAAAAATTTTTTGGTTAAAAGGCTGGTGAGAGAGCATAGATAGATGTCTGAATATTTAAATTTGAACTGTGTTATTTGAATTTTTGGTGCACGGATGTTGAAAGAAATCTCTCCTTGTAGGAAAACTCTTCATTGAAATTGAATATTTAGAGCATATTTTCTGCATGATTTTTTGAGTCAAGAGTCTCATCACATTTCATACGTCCACTTACCCTCCACAAGGGTAATAATCAAGTACACTAAGAATCAAGTGATAATAAAGTTAATCATATAAATTTTTTTGAGCTCACACCAACAGTAGCTCAGGCTAGGATCTCGGGGTAGGAGAAGTGAGAAAATCACCCAAGATCTCAAAACTTGAGACTAGAGTCATTAATAAGTGAAATCCTACTGCACTCATATTATCGGGACCACTCCACTACCACAGGAGTTAAGTGTGAGACAACACCAAGGTGCATGAGAAGGTATCCCACCTTCGAGTGCATTCAGTGGGCATGCTATATATTGGGGTTCCCTTTGGGGATATCGAAACTAAATCGAGGATGTAGGTGTTCTTCCCATATAGCGCACTATCTACGACCGTGACCCCCCTGATGATGTCTGTGATTTGAGGTATCTTTAGTGGCCAATATTTTTAGGGCCTTACACAAGGTGACTGGGACGGGCTGTCCTGGTACCTAAAACAGACGGACCTACTCTGTCTTCGGTCTTTGGGAGGGTACTCGTCTTCATAAGAGTGCTTACACCTATTTTCTGAGGTTCGGGCAAAGCTTTAGAGTAACCGTAACTATTTTTAGGACTAACCTCTCTGTATACTATTGTGATACCTGGCTTCATCTCCAGCAAACAGTAGTACTCAGACAGGGCCACCCTGTTCTGGCTGCTTGTTGATTGATTTTAGAAAGTCCTTTTCTCTTTTTTCTTTTTTAGGTGTGTGGTTACTATCATTGAGACTTTATAATACATCACAAATATTTAAAATTTGATAAAATAAACATGTCACCGTGGTGCCTTTCAACCCTCGCCGTTTGTCTCGACGATAGCGAGGTATCCCTCCATTGACACTCGAGGAGGAGTCGAGTCTCGGTGAGACCATGCCTTCTTCGGAAGAGCAGTGTCTAGTGACAACCCCTAATTTTTCACATAGCACCATATCACATAGAATTTCCAGAGGATCCTTTGACGGAAGGAGTCGTACCTCCTTGGAATCCTCCACTCACTGATTCGTCGATGCCAGTGTCAGTTCAGATTACACCAAGCCAAGATATGTCTTTAGCTGCACCAACATCCATTTCACAACCGACACCCATGGGGTCTATGTTGATGGCAACCAACCCAGGTTCGCCACCATCTTCCCCGCTGGTAGTCAATTCTATGCCACTAATCGGTAGCCCCGGTAGCCAGCCTATGCCTGGTCCCAGCACTGTGTTCACCACTACTATTAGTGGGTCTCTGAATCCTTCGGGAACTACTCCTACTATGACTATGCCAAGACCCATGGTACCCGCTCCCACGAGCAGGACTACTTCGGTTCCTTTTAGAAAACCTTTCGGTTGGAACCCTTTGCTAAGTTCAAACCCCTTGGATACATGCCAGGGGGTAGTGTCACCAATACATAGATGATTGGGGGCAATTCAGTACCCCTGAAATTATCAGGAAAAATGGGATAGCCCACTATTAACACTGTTCCCTTAAGTGGTCAAAATTTTGGTATAGGATCTATGTCGTTGCTTAACTATGCAAATAGCAGCATGCCTCTAGCTAGCTCTATTGTGTCCATATAGGAAAATCAACCCAAAAATCCATTTGGACAAGGGGAAAACTTTTATGTTGGGGGAAACCAATCGTTATCCCCCTAGTACAATATACCCTATGGACAACAACCATACATTCCTACACCCCCACCCACAAGGAAATTTTATCGACAAAGCCCTACTTATCATATAGGTAACACATTGATGGGCGGACCCTATGGTCTAAATAGTCAACCTATTCTTCCTTGGTTAGACCTGAGAGAAAACACGTAATTTCCATTTTTGGTAGCTCTAGACATCCCCTACATCTAAAAACTGACCAATGATCCCATCAATCACAACCCACTGTGGCCTTCAGTACTGCACAAGATTCTGTCTGACATCCCTAAATTCGACGGGAAACAAAGGGACGATCCGGCTATGCACGTCACCACCTTTCATCTATGGTATATCTCTAACTCCATGGTGGATGATAGTAACCGGCTTCAACTTTTACCCCGCACTCTCACAGGCAATGCTGCCAAATGGTACATTGAGTTACCATGCGGAGCCATCAACATTTTTGGTGCCTTAGCTACGGAATTTCTTAAGAGCTTCCAACTACATATTAGATACGAAACCGGCACGGAACTCTTAACCTCGCTGTGCCAAGACACCACCACCCACATCTCCAATCACATTCATGAATAGAGACATATGAGGAGGTTAGTCAAAGCGCCAATCCCAGATAATCTCTTATCTAATTGGTTTTGTAAGTCACTCTTACCAAACCTAGCTAAGGAAATTTTTCTATCTGATGCGGTCATGAAAGATCAATCCATTCATCATGCACAACACTTAGATTTGATCTATTCACAATTTGGTATGCTATAAGATTTACTCCCCTATGCCCCTAGTAATCTGAATCCTCCTACCACTCAGAAACCTGGAGCAGACGCTGATGGTCTCATTAGTGAAATCTCTGATATAGCCATAAAATATCCTAGTGGGAAAACCTCCCAGCCATCTTTGGCTACCACCGCCCCTAACCAATCGACTACTCTTCCTACCGCTGAGGTAAATTCTGTGAAAATTTCACAAAAACCTAGTGGAAAAAACGAGAAGAACAAGAAAAAGACCTCTTCTTCGGAAGAGCAGTTGGATCATCAGAATAATCTGAATCAGAAAAACGCTGCTAAAAACAACAAAGGGAAAGAAAAACCCATGAAATTTCCTTGCAGAATATGTGCAGAGGAACACTTGAAATACAAATTTCCTTGGCTGCAGGGATGCACAAATTTTATCACAAACAAGGACTCTGGGAGGACACCTGCCATCCTTCATAATCCCTTCCCTAATCCACAGTAGCAACAACAACACATGATTGCAAATCCACCACAACCCCCACAAAGGGTCAATGGTGGTACACATCATTCCAGTGAAGGATCGTTCACCATTTATGGCGTAGAGAGTGTTGAAATCCAAACGCAAGCCAAACTTTATGGAAATCCTATCATTGATACTCAGGAACTTGGTACCAGTTTAAACGCCCAACAATTTGGATATCGAACGGCCTGCTGCTGACCCTGCAATTCGTCCCCCTAAATGGACACTTCAACACACGACTCATAAGACCTCTTCACGTGTTGTCCAAAACTACAACATTGCAGGAGATTTGGCGTAGGCACCATCAGCTATGTCTGCTCTCGAAGTATTGAAAACTTGCCCAGCACAAAGGAAAGCCTTGCTTTCCGCCATTGGTGTGATTGACCCTGTTACACTGAAAATTGTCATCCTCAAATTCTGCTATGTGTATGAGCTCATTATTACTCATACTTCTCCCTTTTCAAGTCTTACATATCAGTTCCTCATGTCAAGCCTTGAAAATCAGAGAAAAGTTCCTAAAAATATCCTAAACTTTGGTGTCGCACTTTCTCTCTATCGTGCCTGCGGTCCCGCACCTAATGTTCATCTTTCTTGCGTACCTAAATGCAATTTATCTGTGTTAAAGGTGCAGACCCTTGTAAGATCAAAAAGGCGCAAGTAAATTCAAAAAGCTTAATAAAAGTAAATTCTAGAAGCCTCTAGAAAGAATCTTGCGGTGGTAGAACCACTTTTATGAGGTGCATGTATCCCTTATCTTATGGAGCTAACCCCTTTATGTGAGGAGCTTAGCCCTTTGAAGGAGGATTATATCCCTTCATAGTTGGAACAAGAAACCTCCTCTTTTCCACTATAAAAAGAGGCATTGGGTAGCCTCAAAGGGAGTTGAAGCTTTAGAATATTTGAGGTTAAGTGCTGTTAAGATTCAGACTCAGTTAACTAAGACTTTTGTGAGGAGAGATTACATACCTCTATTCGTCTTGGTTGGAGGAGTGCAGAGCTTATCAAAGTAGAGGAGACTCCTACTTCGGACCTTGGGAAGGCCTGTGCAACATCAAGGCCCAGGTTGTAATGTTTTCCTTCTTTTGAAATTAATACAAATATACTCATTTTTCTCAATAAGCTTTCCGTTAATGGTTTATTTCATAGATTCCTTGATCAGTATGATAAGCATGGTTTATGATGATTTCTATATAGGTGCTATGTAATATTTTTCTTGTTTGTGACTGCAGGCTCACGAGGAAAACTCCTTCAAGTGCACGAGGGACAACAACGACTTCAAACAAGTGTTGGACATATGGTAAGTCTTTTACACCTCTATAGAGCTTTTCGTAGATCATATATGCTTAGAGAAAGATTAGTTTATTTGGCTGTTTGTTGCTAGATACTTTTAGTACTAGGGAGATTAGTCTTGTTCGCAAGACGGATTAATTCACACAGCAAATTGGCAACTCCACTGGGGAAAGAACTTGTTGTTTTTTTATTCTCTTTTATTTTGATTTGAGGAAATGTTTTTCTTGGTTTTTGATTGATAGATATCTACCTGGGTAGCTTAGGTTTTCTCTGTTTTTGAAAATTTTGAGATCTTTTATGTTTTTCTCTAATTTTTCCTGGGACCGCACTTTTCCTTCTTTGCACAGTGCGGGCAGTTTCGCATTTTTCCTCAAGTAAACAGTGCGGTACCGCACCTGTTACTTCTGGAAGCCTGCGGACCCTGTTAAAATTTTGAAAAACTCTAGATTTATTTCTTAAGTTTATCTTTATTTTGATTTAGAGTTTTTGGTTTCTGCCCAGATTGATGATTGTTTCTGTCAAAAGCCTTTTGTGAATGAATCTTAGCAGTATTGGTGTTTTGATGATTTTCTAGAAGTTTTGCGTTCTGGATTGTTTTTCACTTGGTCTTTGTAGTGATTCGCAACATTGAATATTTGAAGTACCTAAGATTACATTGGTATTTTTTTCTTTTTGCTGAATCTAACTTGATTGTGAAATCATCCTTTATTGAGAAATAGAGCTACCTGTTTCTTTGCAAATCTTCGAAAAGAAACTTTGTTATAGGTTTTTGAATTTCATTTTTTATAAAAAACATATTCGAGTGTTTTTGATCTGTTTGTTATTCTGAACGAATAGATCCTTATTTTTCTGAATAAATAAGTAAAACATTCTTCAAAAAATCTTAAAGCTTTTATTCAATTAGATTGTTAAAGTTTGTAGATCTCAGAATTAGTTTTACAGTTTTGAGTGTTTTTAGAGATTTGTAGATTTCTTTTGGAGGAAATTTGTTTTGTAGGTTCAAGTTTTTGAAAGTGAAAGGATTTTTCTTATGAACTTTGATAATTTGTCCCATTTTGAGTTATTGTTGAAAAGACAAAAATATTTTCTTTCAATTGTTCTTTATGTTCAAAGAGAGAATTGTTTATTAAAAGAATTGCATTCTCCAACTCTTTCTTAACTAGAATTTCATTGAAATAAAATGATCTGATTATCATTTTTAGGTGCATTTTTAGTGGTTTTTGGAAGTTGAGTCTTCACACCATCAGAATTTCATTTCCACACCCATTGACTTAAGAAACAGCTCCTAAAAGTAATACTTAATTAAAATTCATCTAGTAATCTTTTTATTTTTTAGGGCTCTTATCACCAACATAGCTTAGGCTGGTATCTTGGAGTAGGGAGTAATTAAATCTCCAAGATAGTAAAAACAAACCAGTAGACAAATCTTGCGGTAGGAAATAAATCTAATTGTAATTTGTATAATCTGGGAATCTTCTCTTAAAGAAGTCAATCACGAGATCATGTCCGAACCTTTGAAACAATCAATTCTGTTTCATTGGGGAAGATAGAATATTTTGCACGCATTACAAACGGTAAACCTCAGATTAACCATTGTCGAGGAGCCTGGGGCCACTTGTCAGTAAACCTCGAATTAACCATGTCGAGGAGCCTTCAAGGGGATTGATCTTTTTTACTCTGCCCTTGCGCATGGGATCGGATCGTAGACTGTTCCCCCAGTTATATTTGTTACTATTGGTAACCATAGTGTCCACAAACTTAAGATTATTTCCTAAGGTGACGGTGAAGGAAAGATCTCACTGTACCTAGAGCAGACGTTGACTAGACTCACTTGGACTCTCTGGGGGGTTCTCTTCACACAAGATGGTTTTGTGAGGAAACTTGTGCTAGTCTATTTCATTAAGCAGGTTGTCGAGGTAACTGTTCCAACCGCCCTTTATGTATTAAATTTCTACTAAGTTGGATTTCATCACCAACTAGTGTTTTTAGTACGGGAAGTTACTGTTTGTGTGTGGTTTAAACTCTTAGATTTTTAAGCGTGTGATTCAGCTGTCTGTTTCTTTAGAGACTTTAGGTGTTTTCATTGAAATTTTCTTTGTTTGCGTGTGATTAGTTAATATTTAATCGTGGCGGAATTGCCAAGAAAATCCTGGAGACTAGAAGGGAAACCCCCTGAATATACACCAAGTTAGCTTGAAGGGCTTCGTGCTGTGGTCTCATCTAGCAGCGGTAGGATTAGATCAACAGAAATTGGAACTTCATCTATAGTGGTTCATCCTGATCATCAAATACCGACAACAGAACACATTCAAGAGCCGATTTTGGTTTCTGAAGTTACTGGTAGTATTTCTCCTACCAGTGAACTAGCTGACGAAGCTGAAATCTCTAAACTTGAAATTGAACCTTCTGTTTTGGAAACATCCTCAGGATTTATTACGCCAACTTCTAGTGATCCTGGTTCACCTAGGGTAAGAAATATTGTCAATGATGATCTTCCATCTGGACTAATTTCTATTGAAGAACTTACTAATCCAGATGAAGAGTTATCTCTTCTCGAATCCCCTCAGTCTTTAAATCTTAGGGATCGTGAATCAATTTTCTACAGCCCTATTCGAACTACTGCTTGGTATCTATCCTTAACAATTTTTTTAGAGAATCCAGGTCTTGCTTTTTCTCCACCTCAAATTCCATTTCATCCAACACCCAGAGGTTACTATCCGTCATCCATTATGGCAGGAGATTCATCCATGTTTTCCCAGACACCGGAAACATTTTTACACGGTGGTCCTTCTATTCCTTCAGGATATCAGGCTCTGTCTGGTACTTTCTCAGGGGTAGCTCCTCAACCGATTGAAAACATATTATCATCTGGTTTAAGTGGAATTAAAAATGAAATGTCGAACGCAAAGCAAATATTTATGATGTCTGGTAATATTCTGAATCCTCAACCTCAAGGCAGTCAGTTACCGCCTGGAGGCCAATCTCGGGGAAATCAGTTACCGCCTAGGGGGAAACCTCAAGGTAGTCAGTTACTGCCTAGGGGGCAACCTTTAGGAAGTCAGTTACCACCTGGGGGGCAACCTCAAGGTAGATTTTTCCCAGGACAAACTGTGGAATCATATTATTTTGGGGGCCAACCCCAAGGATAGTACATACCTCAAGGATATCAACCTTCAGGACAGTACATACCCCAGGGTCAACCCCAAGCTCAATATGCTCCTCAGGGTCCTTATCAACCCCAGCTTCAGTACGCACCATAGGGTTATCAGCCTCGAGGTCAGTACCCAATTCAAGGTTACCAACAGCTTTCTGGTCAGTCATCTATACAAGGAGCCGAGAATTTACCACTTACTTATCAACCCTACGTTCAACCAGGTTATGGTCTTTATGTTTAACCTTCTGTGGGACAATACCCCAGAATGAATATGGTGTGGCATCTGTCCCAATATCAACAGCCTATGCAGCCTAATGTGCAGTTGCCTTTTCAACCTGGACAGCCTTTGGTTTCTGGTCCAACCCAACAACCTGTCCAGCCTACTATTCAAATTCCTGCACCTAGTTCTGTTCAGCAGTATGCGCCTAGTACACCTTAGATTCCACCTCAAACTGCTGCAACTGCTGCAACATCTGTTCAACCTGTAACACCTATTTTTGGAGTATCTGTAGCACCGAGTTCATCTATCCCTGCATCCGTGCAAATCCCCTAAGTCTCTGTACCCCAGTCAGGACCTTCAGTTCAGACTTCGGTTCAGATGCCTACAGGACAAGCCGGTACAAGTACAATTTTCACAAGTCAACCACAATTTACGTATCAACTGTACCAAGGACAACCTCAATTCGGTCCCTTTTCACAAAATCCAAGTTATCAGTATCAACCGTACCCTGGCTGTACTTATCAGCAGCCTCAACAACCCCAGTTTGGTCCAGTTAATCCTGGTTTTCCGAGAGGTTACACAATTCCTAACGAAAATCCGATTCCCAATTATCTTGGGTATCCACCTCCTAGAACTGCTTTGGCTACTCAAGGTTTTCGTGACCCTAACCGCCAGTTACCATTTATTGCAACTTTGGATTTACTTGATTTGACGCACCTTACGAATAATCCAATTTTCTATTATCCGTACTGGCCGCCAATGCCGCATAAGTTGCCCAGTGATATACCCAAATTTGAAGGTAAGTCTTTTACACCTCTATAGAGATTTTTGTAGATCATATATGCTTAGAGAAAGATTAGTTTAGCTGGCTGTTTGTTGCTAGATACTTTTAGTACTAGGGAGATCGATCTTGTCCGCAAGACGGATTAATCCACACAAAAAATTGGCGACTCCACTAGGGACTCAAATCACGTCATGACTTATCACCTCTGGTGTGCGTCTAATTCAATTATTGATGATTCGATTCGCTTACGTCTTTTCCAAAGAACTCTTGTTGGTCTTGTAGCCAAATGGTACATCGAGTTACCATGAGGCTCGTTTAATAATTTCAGTCAGTTAGCAACTGCCTTCTTGACTCATTTTCAGTTTCTTATCAGATAAAAAAATGGCACGGAATTATTAACTTCACTGAAACAATCCACGTCCACATATATTTCTGATCATATTCATGAATGGCGACATAGAAGGCGTTTGGTGAAATTTTACATTCCGGATCAAATTTTGGAAGAATGGTTTGTTAAATCATTGTTACCCAAGATCACTGAAGATGTAGCTAAGGCTGGTGTTGTTACTGAAGAGAAAGTAATTGCTCAAGCTCAGTACCTTGACCTCGTTTATACACAGTCAAGTACTTTACACGAAAAAATCCCCAACCTTCCAAAACAAAGTCAAATAGCTGCTGCTCCTTCAGGGTCTCATGCCGCTAATGGTATGATTGGTACAATCAATACTAAAAGCAAGAATAAATTTTCAAATAATTCTTCTCCTATTATAACTTTACCGGATTCCCCTAAAGGAGAATCTTCCCCCGAAATTTCTGTCGACATTCATGTCGTAGAGACATCTACGACTAAATCTAAATCTGGTGGTAAAAAGAAAGGGAAGAATAAAAACAAAAAGAATTCAAAAGAGAAAACTGATAAAAATGAATCCAATAACGAAAAACGCAAACCTCGCTATCCTTGTTACATTTGTGACGAGGATCACTTTACTAAGGAATGCCCACATCAAGCAGAGGTTGCAAAATTCATTAAAGGTTCACAACAACCTGTTGCCTTGAAGGATCCTTTTCCGACTCAAGATAGTAAGATGGTTGGTTCCACCTTGACTGCCTCAGAAGAGCCAATTTTGATGATGTCTCATGTAAGGATTGCGACGTGAGCACAAGATTATGGTACTAAGAATCCTATTGATGGTAAAGAAGTAGAATATTCTAGTGAAAATACATCAACTACACCTCCTCCTGTTTCTGGTCTGCTACAGATCGAGAAACAAAATCCAGACTTAATAATCAAACCACCTGCTTAAGGTGTTCTTCGTAAATCAGCTTTCAATCCACATGCGAGAGCTGCTCAGAATTACAACATTGTTGAAGACTTAGCTATTTCCCCTTTAAAAATGTTGGCTTTGGAAGTGCTGCAATCATGCCCAGCACAATGTAAATTGCTTTTGTCTGCCATAGGAGCTGTAGATATTCAGGATTCTTCTAACCTTATAATCTTTGATTTAGAGAATAGTACGCCTTGCCTACCTCACCAGATGGATTTCCAAATTCTAGTGTTAGTCAAAAATAGACCGATCTTTCAGACCATGATTGATGAGGGAGCTTCAACATGTATTATGTCGATTCAGCGTTGGAAATCGCTTGGTTCTCCTACACTCAACCAATCTCCGACGATTCTTAAGGCTTTTGATGGCTGAGGTTTCCACCCTTTTGGTATTTTGCAGGATCTACCTATAGTGGTCGATGGTAAAACCATAAATCTAGATGTGGAAGTGGTTGATGCCCCTCTATATTACAACCTTCTCCTGGGTCGTAGTTGGACTTATGCTATGACTGTTGTTGTTTCTTCGGTCTTTCGACTCATAAAATTTTCATATCAAGGAAGGATCGTTACAATAGATCAGTTAACTTATTTTTCTTCCGACCCAGCCTCTACAGAAACAATCCAGCACGTTGGTAAAATGGCTAACCCTTATAAGGATGTTGGAGTAGGTTTGATTAAAGATTCTAGTTTACTAGGAACTTTTTCCTTTCCTCATCCTAACGTATTGCCTTCTGTCGCAACTATTCACATGATTTCTTCAGACACTATTATGTTTGATGATCCTTGGATCATACCTTCTGACTCCGAGTTAGATTCAATTGATGGCATGATGCCTTTGAGTCCATTTGAAATTGTGTACCAGGCTGTAAAGTCACTTTCCAACCCCTCTTCAACCGAAATTGATCCAATGAATGGGATCCATGAGGAATCACTTTCAATATCCAGTTCAGCCACAATGACATTTCCTAATCTTGTTCATACTGATGAGCAGATTTGTGAATTTTTGTTAGTTGATAATTTACCATGGGAAGATCTACATCACCGATCTTCATTTTTACCTGAACTAGATCATTTTGAAAATGCTTTCGCTTCAATTTTTACTGTTAAATATGTCAAAGAACCCCAGAATCCATTGGGAAATCCTGATTTTGAGTTAAATTTGGAAAATATCTCTTGAACGGTTCCAATTGACATTTCAGTAAAACCAAGAATAATTGAAAACATTCATATAGGTGCTTGTTGTACTGAAGATGAAATTAAAACTTATAAAGCCGTATTTCAAGAATTCCGTAATGTATTTTCCTGGTCATATGAAGAAATGCCAGGAATTGATTCGTCAATTGTCGTACATGAAATCAAGACTTACCCGGATGCCAAACCTGTTCGTCAACGTCTACGTCAAATACATCCTAGAAAAGCTGCTGCTATCAAAGCAGAAGTTGAAAAATTACTTCGTGCAAGTTTCATTTATCCAATTCCCTTAACGGATTGGGTATTGAATATTGTTCCTGTGACTAAAAAACAAGGAACGATACGAGTATGTATCGATTACAGGGATATTAATTGAGCTTGTCCTAAAAACAATTATCCAACTCCCTATATCGATCAAATAATTAATGATTGTGTCGGCAGTGAAATGTTTTCCTTTATGGACGTCTTTTTCGGGTACAATCAAATAAACATACTCCCTGCTGATTAGCCAAAAACAACTTTTATTTGTCTGTGGGGGACATTTTCTTATTGCAAGCTACCCTTTGGATTGAAGAACGCTAGAGCAACTTTTCGAAGGGCTATGTCTTATGCGTTTCATGACATTAAGCACATCGTGCAGCCTTATCTCGATGATTTACCTACTCATTCATCATGTAGGGTCGACCATCTCACTCACTTACGAGCTATCTTTATGAGATGTCGGCATTATCGAATTAGGCTGAATCCACAAAAATGTGTTTTTTGTGTAGAATTGGGTCGCTTATTGGGATTTGTTGTTTCGAAAGCAGGCATTCGCGTCGATCCATTGAAGGTCGAAGATATTGTTAAATTACCTCCTCCTTCGACTTTGCGCCAACTCCAAAGTTTGCAAGGTAAAGCAAACTTTTTACGTTGGTTCATTCCTAACTATGCTGAGCTTACAAAGGGTTTTACCCGGTTGCTGAAACAGAACATTCCATTCTTTTGGGATGAGATTGCTGATCGATCTTTTGATGCACTTAAAAATGCGTTGACCCATGCACCGTTATTGCATCCTCCCAACTACAATCAGGATTACGTTTTGTACCTCGTTGCTTCTCATTCCACTATTGGGATGGTTTTAGTTCAGGAAGACGAATCTAACACTGAACATGTGATTTACTATCTTATTTAGAATCTGCATCCAACTGAGATCAAATACACACATGTGGAGAAATTGGCATTGGCAGCTGTTCAAGTTGTCCAAAGATTTAGACACTACATCTTGTTACGTAAAACCACAGTAATTTCTAACTGTAACCCTATGATGTACATTTTAACCAAACAATTGCTAGGGGTCAAGTATTCCAAATGGATAGTCATCTTGCAAGAATTTGACTTGGAATTTGAAAAATCCAAGGCAAAGAAATATTTGGTATTTGCGGAACTGATGTGTGATTTCCCCTCTACTGATACTGAAACTATGGTAGAAGAGCCCATTGCGGACGAATCTCTGTTTCTTATCAGTACTCTCGATCCATGGTATGGAGATATTATTGTTTATCTCTAAACCCAATCTTTTCGGCCTGAAATCTCACGATCTCAGCGACGGAAAATATGCTTCCAATCCCAACAGTAAAATATTATTGGTGATACACTCTATCGTCGTGGAGCAGATTCTGTTTTCTGAGACTGTCTTATTCATGAAGAAGCTGAAAAGGTTTTAAATGACTGCCATTCTGGAGCATGTGGTGGTCATATGTCTGGGTATGCCACAGCCCAAAAGATACTGCACGCTGGTTATTTCTGGCCGTTGTTATTCAAATATTGTATTTATGCAGTCCGGAAATGCCACAATTGTCAACTTTTTGATCGTAAGATGCACGCGCCACCTGATCCTCTTCATCCCATAATTTTTTTTGGTCCTTTTGCGAAATGGGGTATCGACTTTATTAAATGTAACCCTCACTCGGCTGGGGGGCATGCGTATATTATCTTAGTAGTAGATTATTTTACTAAGTGGGCCGAGGCGATGCCTACATTTTTGGCTGACGGAAAGACTGCTGCAAATTTCTTATTTAATCACATAATTGCTAGGTTTCGTGTTCCTCAAGCCATTATTACAGATCATGGAAGTCATTTTCAAAATGTCATGATGACTGAACTAACAGATCAACTTGGCCTGTGCCATGATAGTTCTACTTCATATTATCCGCAAGCCAATGGTCTGGTTGAAGCCATAAATAAAGTTTTAGTCACCATGATTAGACGAATTATTGGTATTCACTAAACGAATTGGAATTCCATGTTATTTTCAGTACTTTGGGCATATCGAACCTCAGTAAAAACATAAATTGGTTTCACTCCCTTTCAACTCGTTTACGGTTTGGAAGCTGTGTTGCCGATTGAATGCGAAATTCCATCACTGAAATTATCCATAGAATTACTCCCAGCTACGTCTGAAGAGGAGAAACGTTTCTTGTACTTGGCTCAGCTAGATGAGAATCGATGAAATGGTGCAATAGAAAACGAGGCTCATGTTAAACGAATAAAAGCTCAGTATGATAGAAGTGTTACCCCTCGAAATTTTTCAGAAGGAGACCTAGTCTTAGTTTATGATCAAGCCAACGATAAGCTAGGAGCTGGGAAATTCGTGCCCATGTGGCACGACCCTTTCATTGTTAAGCGAAAGCTAGCAAAAGGGGCCTATGAGCTGATAGATTTTGATAGTGTCCCTTTAGATAAACCCAGAAATTGACTTTATTTGAAGCGATATTATGCTTAAGCTTGGTGTGGAGATTTTTATTAGATTAGATTTTTTTTACTGCTGGTGTGTATTAGATTAGAAAAGCGTGCCTAGTTTAGAAGTGTGTTTTTTATCACTATTCCTGCTTATCTGAGTTTTACTCCTGATATTGCAGATGTCGACATCTCTTCAAACCTACACTGGTTTTGTTGATGGTTCTTGTCGTAGTACACGGAACATTTCTTCCGTAGCTTGGGTTATCTATTCACCCTCTGACGAGTTAGTATCCATGCATGGGGTAAGCCTTGGTCAAACAACGAATAACATTGCAGAATATAGTGCATTGATTGAGTTATTATCTGAATCCATATCATTTGGAATTCAGAGTTTGATTGTTAGGTTGGATTCTGAACTTGTTGTATTACAGCTTAACAGGGTTTATGCCATTAGAAATCCAGTATTATTACGGTTATTTTTAAGAGTTCGTCTCTTGGAATGTGAATTTGATTACATTGAATATCAACATATTCCAAGACATTTAAATACATTAGCAGACGCAGTTGGTTCTAGTATGATAAATCGACATTTGCAATGATCAAAAAAGTAAAACAAACAACATCTATAATATGTACACAGATAGCCGGTAAATAGTGATATATCATAGTATAGAATTGTTTTAAAAAATATATACATATATATACATCGTCTTCGATCATAGGTTGGAAACACCTTATGATCAGCAAAATGATAACACAAAAAGTAAAAAATATGAGTCTACAACACGATCATCCCATCACTGATGGTGATCATGATAAGAGACCACTGCCCGGGCCACCCTACATAGGAACCTCCTAAAAGGTCATGGAACACCAATCACGTATCTCTGCAATCTGAGTGGGATCTCATCTATGTCCGTCTCTGGAATATCTAGAGTCAGACGCTCTAGGTGATGCTCTAAATCAGACAATATTTCTGCTGATTGGCCTACTGGGGCTCGTGCGGCTGCAACTGGTTGTCTTCTGTCATAAGGCTGGAGATGGGCTGGTCACCGTGGGCCCACATCTGCATTCAAAAAAATTTTGGTTATTAATTTTCAAAGACGATTAAAAATAAATAAAAATTAGAACTTAGAATTTGTTGAAAATGATTTTACCTGATTCATCCCACTGTTCCCCTGCTGGGAGAGTCATCTCTCGGTTGCCGCGGATATCTATCCCAGCATATGGAAAGTCCTTTATGACAAAAATTTGGCGGTCCAGCCAATGAAAATATGAAGGAGGAAATCGAACAATCTCTGCACCCTCAATACCGTGACGGGCCATCAATGCAACCCAACGAACCATCCTAGGTTCTTGAGGTCGACCAACATCGACAGGAATACTCTGCGGAGCAAACATGGGGATCCTCTCTAGAGAAAAAGTGACAACGATGGATCCATATCCAAAGTTATTTAGTTTTCCATTTTTTTCTCTAGCTAGTTGGCCTTTTACATTGGCCAACACAGCTTTGCACCAGTTGAAAATGGTGCCTCGAAAATAGTCCACAACAATGTGCATCTGGGAACCGGTAGCTACATGCAATGCTGCACTCCCACACAATTTGGTAATAGTAAACGCAATAAATTTCAGCTCGGGACAGATAATAGTTTTTATATCAATTCGTTTGTCCCTGGGGTCTGCCTGATCATTATAAAATTCTTGTCGAAGACTAGCGACAGTTTGGCCACTTGGCCTAGTCCCAAACAAGGAAAGTTGTTCGCCCCTCTTGGACAAAACAGTCAGAAAATAAATATCCTTCAGCTCAATTTCGAGCCCGTGGTCACCGATAATGAAACACTGGTCCTTCACGTTCCACCTGTTTACCAGCCATGTCAGGAGGTCTACCTGTGCCCTCATGCGCTGAATGGCCCAGAATTTATACAAACCGCATGCTTTTAATGCCTGCATTGTGGGAAAATGGAGCATTGTGGCGTCATCCACATCCTCATTCTCATGTTCTCTCCAAATAAACACCTTGCTAATCCTACAATGCATAAAAAGATATGTTAGAACAATCTAATTTGAAAATTTTTGGGCGCCAAATGAGAAATTTGATTTTGAAATTTAAAAACGCGGGGACTGCACTTTCCCTTTGTACACAGTGTGTAGGAACGCACGCGCTCTATAGGAAAAGTGTGGACCCACGAATTTTTTCTATATAGGAAAAAGTCGGGGTCTGCAAGGCCCATGTGTGGCACTTGTGGACCTCTGCGGGCAATTTCTTAAACTATATTTCTCCCTTAAAAATGAAATCTAATGCCTAAAAATGAATTGTAAATGGATGAAATGCAAGATTAAGAGGTCATGGATTACCTGGGACTGACGGTTCTCGATTTCACTGGACGGATTTTCCAGAATCTTCACAGGAACTTTTTTACCCAAAAGCTTCTACTTTTCACTCTGAACGTGAATGGTAAAAATGAAGTTGAAAAAGTCCTTTTTATAAGTTTTTTCGAATAGATAAATTTTTAATTTGTTTATTTTTCAAT
This sequence comes from Pinus albicaulis, assembly GCA_034641835.2. Classification (NCBI taxonomy): domain Eukaryota; kingdom Viridiplantae; phylum Streptophyta; class Pinopsida; order Pinales; family Pinaceae; genus Pinus; species Pinus albicaulis. The sequence goes on along the minus strand of JAXQQM020073517.1, from coordinate 46,307 downwards.
TTAAAAAGGGTATTTTGAAAGCATTTTTACTTATCTTAAACATGTATGTGTAATGTTTCAATTTTTTGTGCAGAAATTGGATTTTTCAGGAGAATTGATCATTTTTCAACAAAGAGCATACTTTTATCACTTTTTCGGACTCTTTCAAAAATTTACGAAAAAGTGAAACATTGGAGTTCTCTTTTAGGCCCTTTTCAGACTCTCTAAACATGAAAAGATTTCCGAGTACTTGATTATTTGAACTCGTTAAAGTAAATGAATAATCGTCCCTTCAGTATAAGTTTACCCCTTTTACAGACTGAAATGGACTATTTACGAGAAAGGTATACGTTGACTAATTACAGTTAATAGAGTTCTCTCCCACATTATTTTATCCTTTTTTGGGCTCAAGAGACTAAATTTATGAAAAAGTAAACCCATGGAGTTTTCTTAAGTTTTTTGTTCTGACTCCTTAAAATTGAAAAACACCGAGTTTCTCCTATACTGGACTCGTTAAAATTTAATAGTAAAGGACCTGTTTAATTTTTAACAGGAACGGACCACTCCTTCTTAGGGTTCGAATCTTAAACTAAGTTGGACTCATCCGAAGGATGAGCTTATAAACAAGCAAATGTTATCCTCCTCAAGCTTGTCAAAAATAAAGAGGTACTTGCCAGAAATGGTGGGGGAAAAGAGAGAAAAATGGACTTGTTTGTTGTATTTTGATTTTTCGAAAATCCAGTTAGCCACTCTTGAACACGACACTTTCATTCACCTGGGTTGGGAAATCCTTTGCCTAACAGTTAATCAAACCTCATTGAAAGTCTTCATCCGGTTTCTGGGTATTAGCTTTGGGTCAATTGTCACCAAGCCATCTGCAGTGTCGTTATGTGTTCAAGAGGACAATTCAAATAAACCATTCATCTGCAAAATATCTGTCATCCATTTTGACCATCCCTGAGTCAGTCCTTGCCAATATATTTTCAAAACTTGATCTATGATTTTGTGTTGTGGGCTTGCCTACGACGGATCACTTTCTATCGACAACAACTCATTATGTAGGAAGTTGATCTAGAAATCGTCAGTACCTTGAAATCTGCATGCTTCAGTGGCAGGTTTCTCGCTTTCGACGACAGGTTGCATCATTGACCTTCGATTGAATGATTCCGTGACATGTTCAACTTCAGCTCATTCATTCACATTTCATGGATTGTACTCAGTACTTTGAGAGCCATTGACATTACTGGTGGTTACTCTCACACTTGTTAACAATTTACATTATTGACTGGTAATCAAGTGGTTTCTACCATGTTCGACTTCAACACATTCATTCACATGGATAGAATCGTACTAGTTCGTGATGCGGAAATCAAGACCCTGGATCTAGTTTCTACCATCCAGGCTGCGAGGAATTTTGTTATCATTTATACAGTGGACTATTTATAAATAGATGGTTGCGTCCATACTGTGTCTACACATGTCTATACTGTGATGTACTCAAAATCATTCCTGTATCAGAACAGTTTGAATTAGTTTCTAGTTAGCTTTGATCTGAATATGGGAATGCCTACCTCAGATATGATATATATATATATTTTGCATTGAATGTTTTTACAGGTTCCGACTAGGGTTTCCACAGGATAATCCTTGAAATGATAAGGTACTGCACTCTTCATATATGACAGACTTCAACATCATCTATTCCAGACTTTTCACTTTAGGGGGCAATCTGTTACACTGAAAATTGTCATCCTGACATTCTTCTATGTGTATGAGCTCATTATTACTCATACTTCTCCCTTTTCAAGTCTCACATATCAGTTCCTCATGTCAAGCCTTGAAAATCAGAGAAAATTTCCTAAAAATCTTCTAAACTTTGGTGTCACACTTTCTCTCTATCGTGGCTGCGGTCCCGCACCTAATTTTCAGCTCTCTTGCGTACCTGAATGCACTTTATCTGTGTTTAAGGTGCGGACCTCTGTAAGATCAAAAAGGTGCAAGTAAATTCCAAAAATCTGAATAAAAGTAAATTCTAGAAGCCTCTAGAAAGAATCTTGCGGTGGTAGAACCGCTCTTATGAGGTGCATGTATCCCTTAGCTTATGGAGCTAACCCCTTGATGTGAGGAACTTATCCCTTTGAAGGAGGATTCTATCCCTTCATAGTTGGAACAAGAAACCTCCTCTTTTCCACTATAAAAAGAGGCATTGGGTAGCCTCAAAGGGAGTTGAAGCTTTAGAATATTTGAGGTTAAGTGCTGTTAAGATTCAGACTCAGTTAACTAAGAATTTTGTGAGGAGAGATTACATACCTCTATTTTTCTTGCTTGGAGGAGTGAAGAGCTTATCAAAGTAGAGGAGACTCCTGCTTCGAACCCCGGGAAGGCCTATGCAACATCAAGGCTTAGGTTGTAAGGTTTTTCTTCTTTTGAAATTAATACAAATATACTCATTTTTCTCAATAAGCTTTCCATTAAAGGTTTATTTCATAGATTCCTTGATCACTATGATAAGCATGGTTTATGATGATTTCTATACAGGTGCTATGTAATATTTTTCTTGTTTGTGACTGCAGGTTCATGAGGAAAACTCCTTCAAGTGCACGAGGGACAACAACGACTTCAAACAAGCGTTGGACATATGGTAAGTCTTTTACACCTCTATAGAGCTTTTCATAGATCATATATGCTTAGAGAAAGATTAGTTTATTTGGCTATTTGTTGCTAGATACTTTTAGTACTAGGGAGATCGGTCTTGTATGCAAGATGGATTAATCCACACAATAGACCCCTAGGATTATATGCTAGTTATCTTTGACATGGAGAAACATAAACCTCGCCTCTCACACCAACTTGCATTCTAGGTGCAAGTTGTGTCGAAAGGGAGACCAATCCATCGTACTGTCATATATGAAGGTGCTTCAACCTGCATTATGTAAACTACTTGTTGGATCGCTTTGGGTTCTCTCACTTTGTCTCCACCGTCGAATTCCCTTAAAGCTTTCGATGGCCACACTTTCCTCCCAAAAGGCTACCTTACTAGCTTTCCCATTTCCCTTATTGGAAAAACGATAACGGTGGACATAGAAGTTGTAGATCTTCATCTCGACTATAATCTATTTCTGGGTCACAGTTGTTCATACGCAATGACTGCCATTATTTCTTCAGTCTTTCAACTCATCCTCTTTCCATTGGATGGGAAAATAGTCACAGTGGATCAGTTATCCTTTTGCACCCCTGATTATGCCACGTTACCAAGTAGCATTGTACCCCTAATAGGAGGCATTCCTGACTCGTACATCAGTATTGGTATCGGTATTCTGAAGGCATATTCCCTGATGGGTTTCTTTCCTCTCCTACCACCTGAGGTTCCACATAGGGTTGCAATGATATCTACCACTTTGGATAGCTCTATCGACCCATGGATCCTACTAGCTCCTTCAAAAATTGATTCCTACGGAGATCAAATGCTTCTCTCACTAGCCGAGTTGGCTTATCAAGCCATCCAGATTACATCTGAACCCTCCACAGCTATGATTTCGACCAACGGTAAAAACCTCCCACCCATCATGATTCTTTCTAAGGATCTCCTTGATGAAGTCTTGCCTACGGATGAAGCTATTCGAGAGATCATGTCTCTAGAAGAATGACCTTAGGGAGAGTTCCACCATTGCGCTTTGATGTTCGATTTGGACACAATAAATGCTCAAATCCCATCTTTTGACCCACCTGAGATCATCTCCTCCATTTACACGACTGTTCAAATTATTGATTCGGAAGGGAACTTGGGAAACCTTTCTAAGACCTTGCTCATAGATATCTTGGTTGAAACGAGTATCGTGGAAAATATTCAGATTCATGCTTCACATCCCTTTTTAAGGAATTCCGTGATGTGTTTGCTTGGTCTTACGATAAAATGCCCGGCATAGATCCATCTATCATCGAGCATGAAATCAAAATTTATGACAATGCCAAACCTATTCGGCAGAGACTCCGACCTATCCACTCACGCAAAGCAGCTGCCATTAAGACTAAAGTCAAAAAACTTCTGAACATTGGTTTTATCTATCCCGTTCCTTTGACAGAATGGGTTTCCAATGCGGTCCCTGTAGACAAAAAAAAAAATGCACCATCCGAGTTTGTGTTGATTATCACGATTTGAACATCGCTTGTCCAAAAGACAAGTATCCTACGCTGTTCATAGATCATATCCTTGTTGATTGCACTGGATGTGAGTCTTTTTCCTTTATGGATGGTTTCTCAAGATACAACCAGATTGCGATTAAAAAATATGACCAACATAAATCGCCTTCATTTGTCCTTGGGGCACATTTGCGTGTCGTAAACTCCCATTTGGTATGAAGAATGCAGGAGCAATTTTTCAAAGGGATATGAACTATTCCTTTCACAACATTAGGCATATTGTACAAGCTTACTTGGATGACCTTCCAGATCATTCCAAGAAGCAATCCCATCACCTCGCGCATTTGAGACAAATCTTCGCTCAGTGTAGGTTCTACAATATATGTCTAAATCCATATAAGTGCATATTTTTTGTCAAGTCTGGACTTCTTCTGGGTTTTATTGTCTCGAAGCACGGGATTAGGGTTGATCCTGATAAGGTTAAGGCAATTATTGAATTACCCACACCTCAATCCATTCTGCAACTCCAACGTTTGCAAGGGAAGGCAAAATTTTTATGTCGTTTCATAATAAACTATGTTGAGATAACGAAAGGCTTTATGCGCTTATTAAAGAATGGAACACTATATTTGTGGGATGCCCAAGCTCAACTGTCGTTTTAAGACTTGAAATGAGAACTTGTTTTTGCCCCACCTCTTAGTGCCCCCAATTATTCACGCAACTTTCTCCTCTACTTGGCAGCCTCACCATCCTCACCTGGCATGGTTATGGTTGAAGTTCATGATGATGATAGTGAACATGTGATATATTACTTGTCAAAAGGTCTCATCGAACCCGAACTACGATATTCACATGTGGAGAAACTCTCTCTCACGGTGGTCTTTGCTGTCACCCAACTTCGACACTATATATTACTACGTCAAACTACTACTATTGCTTTGGAGAATCCCATGTGACACATTTTGTCTCGCCAAGTTATTGGAGGAAAATATTCCAAATGGATAGTGATCCTCCAACAATTTGACTTGGTATTCACTACTGGCAAAGCAAAGAAATCTCTAGTCTTCGCTGAATTACTGTCGAACCTTCCTAGAATCGACTTAGGAGAGGTAGCTCATGATCCATTTCTTGATGAATCTGTCTACTTAGTCAATTCTTCTAATCCTTGGTATGGAGATATTTTGGTATACCTCCAAACTCAATGCTTCTACCCAACTTTCACGTCCGACGAACGTCGTCGTATTCGCCACGAAGCGAAGCACTACCTCATACTAAACGATACTCTATATCGTTGTGGTGTCGATACTATTCTTCGGTGTTGTATCACTTTTGATGAAGAAGAATGCATTTTAAAAAACTATGCTGCAGGGGCAAGCGACGATCATCTTTTTGGCATAGCTACTGCCCACAAAATCTTGTGTGTAGACTATTATTGGCCCACTTTGTTTAAATACTATATCACAGCAGTCAACAAGTGTCATCCATGTCAAATTATCATGAAGAAAATTAATGCTCACCCCGCCCCTCTCCACCCGGTTGTCTACATTGGTCCTTTCACTAAATGGGGAATATATTTCATTACTTGCAACCCCACTTCAGTCGATAGACATAATTACATTATCGTGGCAGTCGACTATTTTACGAAATGGGTAGAAGCCATTCCCACTTTTAGGGCCGATGGAGAAACCACCGCTCTGTTCCTGTTCAATTAGATCATCTGTCGTTTCGGTGTACCCCTTTCAATTGTCATAGATCATGGGTCACATTTTCAGAACCATATGATGACGGAATTAACTTCCATGCTAGGATTTTGGCAAGATCAGTCTTCGTCCTACTATCCGCAAGCGAATGGCCAAGTGAAAGCCGCAAATGGCATCCTCAAAACCATGATTCATCTGTTAGTCGACAATCATAAAACCACATGGCATCGTAAGTTATATTCCACATTATGGGCATACCATACATCAGTCAAAACTGCCATAGGCTTAACGCCATTCTAACTCATATTCGGCCTAGAGGAAGTACTCCCAATTGAGTGTAAGATTCCATCACTCAAGCTCACCGTTGAAATCCTACCCAACACCACCGACACAGAAGAGCGCTTGCTCTCGCTCGATCACTTGGACGAAACTCATCGATATTCCACCTTGGCAATTGAAGCTCACCAGTGCCGAGTTAAAGCTCAATATGAAAAAATTTTCAAGCCTCATTCTTTCCAAGAGGGTTATCTCATTCTACTCTACGATGAGAGACACGACCTCTTGGGGGTAGGAACACTTCAACCATTATGGATTGGTCCTTACATAGTCACCAAAGTCCTCTCAAAAGGAGCTTCTGAAGTTCAGGATTGTAATGGAATTCCACTCACGGAGCCCCACAACGGGCTCTATCTGAAGAACTATTTTTCCTAGTTCTCCTCTAGGCATATGCTTTGTAATTTTATGTATATGAGTTTTTGCTTTATTTTGATGTATCTGGATATTTTTGGGTTTTTTATTTTTTTCTCATACAAACTCTTTTTCTTTTTTACACAGATGCCTTTGTCATCCTTATCATTCGTCAGATATGTGGACGGTTCTAGTCATCATACTAGACACATTGCGTCAGCTTCTTGGGTCCTCTACATACCTGAGTCAGAACTCCTTAGTTCTGTGGGAATCTTCCTGAGCAATGCCACAAACAACATTGCTAAGTATATGTAGCTGATCCAACTCCTCACGGAGGCTGCATCTCGCGACATATCCAATCTAGTGGTCAGGTTAGATTCCCAACTTGTAGTTATGTAGTTAAACAATCATTATCTCGTCAGTCATCCTGTCTTGTTACGTTATTTCTTAAGGGTGTGAATTTTAGAATGTCACTTTCAAACCATTGTGTTTGAGCACATTCCTAGAGAATTTAATGCATTAGCTGATTCATTGGCAAATTATGTGTTAGATTGGAATTTTTCACACTTGTTATAGAAAGAGTCATGCATGAGTATATATTTTTTACTGTAGAAAATAGATAAACATTAAAAAACACATGACATAAAAATCACCAAAATATGTATATATATGTATATATATATATACTCAAAATAGTAGACAACGACTCTAGCTAGCCTCCTCAGAGGCACCAAGTATCTCTTTGGCACACCCACTATATGTCGCTGTAGACGGACCAGGATCTCTCTCATGGGAAGAGGTGACACACCCATACTTAAACCCTCTAGGTTTCTAGTAAGCTCCTGCAAAATCAGTGTGTCATCACCCTCTTCGGTGGCTTCTGCAACCTCCACTGCTGCACTAGCCCCAGGTAGCTACATTCCTCACCTGGCATAATGAGGGGATCCAGCAGGACGGACAGGTGCCACATCTATGTCAAGCAACAAAGCTTCATGTCAATAGACATTTTCACCCGTTAAACAAAAAAATTGCATAAATATTCAAAAGATACTATAAAATACTTCAACACTGTACTGATCATGCTCTTTCTTACCATCTAGGCCCCACTGCGTGCCCAGGGGAAATACCAACTCTAGATCTCTGGGATAACCTTCAATCATGATGATCTAGTCTTCAAGCCACTCGAAGAATCCCTCATCAAAAAAGTGACGCATTGGACCCTCTCCAGTCTGTGGAATCAAAGCTGCCCATCGAGCCTGTCTTGGCTCCCGCGGGCCTAACACATCCGTGACCATTCTTGGCCTCATGGCTGGCACCCACTCTAGTATGAATGAGACGATCAGTGTACCATACCCAAACTCTCTTTGGTTCCGAGTCTTACATGTTTTCAACTCTGCACTAAATCGATGGACAACCCATTCACACCAGTCAAATACCTGGAGCTACATAGAATTCAGTGCTAACAACACCTGGGCCTTGGTGGCCACGTGCTAACTCTTGGCACCAACCAAGCGAACTATCATGCACAGTATAGACCACAGCGGTCTCGATGCCACCCGTGAAATAGGCACCTGGTTACTCACTGCCATAGTGTTGTTTATGCAGTGCGTATGGATCAAATTGGCAGTGGTGTGGGGATCAGCCCTGGATCTTGTCAGATTGGGCCTTGGCCCTTGGCATGACAGGCCAGTCAAAAAATAGATATTGTCTTTCTCAATCGAGAGTTCATTACCCCCGATATGAAAGACATGTTGGCGGGCATCCCACTGCTGGATTATTTGTCTCATAAGGTCCTCATGTCCCCTCATCATCTCTAACCGAGCATACTTTAGCAATCCGAATCTACGGAGAACTAACAAGGTAGCTACATCGGTAACCATTTCATGTTCTTCCTGCTCATGCTCCCTCTTGCGCCAAATACTCATGGTAAATAGCTTTCTACATGCACAAGCAACCATTTCACTGTATTATTTTTTGTCTGAAACACTTTAGAATGGTAAAAAATGAGTTCCTAAAATGTCTTTGCCAGCTAACAAGGGCTATAGTGCCCAATAGTGCGTTCTAACGCGTTGTTTCTTCACGAGGAGAGCGTTTAATGTGGGCACAACACTCACCACCCACATTAGCCTCTTAAATTTTTTAGGGCCTGCTAAAATTGACAATTTTAACTGGAAACAATACTTAAAAACATAATGAAATGATAGAGAAAGGTTCAAGATTTTACCTAGATCTTTCGAAATGAAAAACCGTTGCCCAGATTGTCCACAATCGACTGCTGAAGGTTAACCACATTTTTCTCCAGAGCTCCATCACAGCACTCAATAGAGTGAAAATGAAGGTCTATGGCCTTCTTATAGCCATTCTGGAGGTCAGACTCACTCATCTAGTTTGATACAAAGAGGTAAATTCATGCTACATTTCGTCGCAAATATTGGTTTTTATATGTTACCGTTGCTCTGATGGGTTTTAAATGTTTATATGCAGATCTGACCATGTTCGACCCGGTTTCGAGCTTTCTTTTTAGGGAATTTTTCTAGCTCGTAAAACTGAAAGAACCACGAGTTGCCTTTGTCAGGCTCGTTAAACTACCACGACAGAGACATATGAGCCATTCTTTTCATCTTTTTCAAATATCTTTAAACAGAAAAAGTAACTGAGTTTTTTTTGCGTGACTCATTAAAATTTCACGGAAAGCACTGAGTTTTTTCTGCGTGACTTGTTAAAATTTCACAAAAATCATCGAGTGTTTCCTTGTTGGACTCGTTAAAATTTCACAAAGAACATTGAGTGTACTCCGTCTCCTCGTACTCATAACAAACTGAAGTAGATTTCTATCGAACATATATTTCTCACTATTCTGGATTCAATGGAATAACTCACAGAAAATGAATTGTTTTGGGCTTAATATTCTCCCTTCGCCATGCCCGTTTATCAAACATGAGAAAGGTACCCCATGAAGTTGTCTTTTATGGTGTTTTTAAGAATATCTAAATATGAAAAAACCACCAAGTTTACATGTCTGGACTCTTTAAACTTAATCAGATGGGGAAAATTTTTGGACATCATGGATACTTATTCTGTTACATTTTCTAAAGGTCGATTTGGCAGCCTAAAATCTTTAACATCGCACTTCCTAGAAAACTCTTTCGCATTTAGCTGAACCCTAACATCTATGAGTTTAACCTTCGTCTCCCATTGTTCCTGCATTGGTGAATCCTAACACTCTTTGGTGTTCATTAAGCCTAAGCTTCCTAGTACCCTGTTAGAGTGCCTTCTATTTTTCAAGAGGATCCCGCTATCTATTGCTCCTTGTATCAACCAAAGTCATCATATGCTGAAACTTATTTGTTGTCAGTTATTCCCATTTTTTCTTTATTATTTACATCAGTACAAAATCATCTTTTCCTGTTTCTTGTCAACTGATGTAGGATGCCTCAGTGCTTACCCTTTGACAGATCTCTTCCTATCGACTTCAACATCTTATCTAGGAAGTTGATCCAGAAACACGTCAGTACCCGGATTCTTGTAGAAATCAGTGGCAGGCCATATTGTGTTTGGTTGGGGGTTCTCATTATTGGCTCCTGATCGAATGATTCTACGAGTGTTTGACCTCAAATCCTTTTATTCACACTCGCTAGATTGTACTATGCATCTTGGGGACCATTATCATTATTGGTGGTCGCCCTCACGTCTGTTAATAGTTTTTTTATCTACTGGTAATCAGATGATTTCCTGCATGTTCAACTAAGACTCATTTATTCACATGTATGAAAATATGCAGTTTAGTGAAGCACCAACCAAGACCTTGGGTCAAGGGTTACACCATTATAGCTGTGTTTCCTCCCCCAAGTTGCGATATTTTTTTTTGGAGACAGCTTTTCAGTTTGATCCTATTATGACAGAAAATTTCACATTATACTTATCGGTGGACATACTATTCATATCTCTGTTCTAGAGAAATCATGTTGATTAGCTACTGAGCATGGGAATGTCTTACTCAAGATAGATACTATATTTTTTTACATATGTTGTTGTTTTAGGTTTTCCTCAGTCCTCCAATTCCTCTTATTCTGCTACACTTGCTATAAAGTATTTCGGCCATCATCTTCATCTTTGACCTAACACTTTAGGGGGCATCTGTTATAGGAAAAATAACCTCCTCATCAGCTCAGAGGAGAAGGTAACATAGAAGGAAGAAAATGACCTAGACAAGACCCATTTCTACCAAGGTAACACACCCAAGAAGCAACTAGACAGCATTATAATGAACTTGAGACATATAAAGGGAGCATTAGTACCTAGGGTAACGCTCTGTCTTGCCCAAGGGGCAGCGTTATGCATGTTTGAGTGTGAAAATGGAAAATATATTGCGGAAAAGTGACTGGCACTTCCAGCTTTTACTCATAAAGGACCATTGCAAAATAGAAACTAAAAGGAACAAACCTTTTATTAGGCCTTTCCAAAAACAAATGGACTCCTAAGGAGGCAAAAGCATGGAAGAATCTTTCCCATTACAAACTGGTTGAATAAGTTGGAAATTTTTGCCCTCTCCATCTTCTATAAAATGGAGTTGTGGGCTCTTGGTCTAAGGTCAAAGGATTGAATATATGTAGAGCAGAATTTCATTGTTGTAGTGTGTGGTTTGAAGATTGGTGAGGTTCATTGAGAGCTTTTTTCCTTGAGCATAATCACACTCAAAAATAGAGAAAGAAGGAGAGGAATTGGGAGACTTAGGAGGGCTTGTTGCAACCAGCGGTTGCAATCCTCATTTTTATAAATCAATAGAACTATATCTGCTTTTTACATTCGATGCATCAGTGTCACAATTGTTTTTCAATTGTCTATGTAGCATGATATGAATGGCTTAGATTTGTATTATTTTATGTTTCTTATATGCTAGTTTAATCAATAACAAACTATACTATTGTAGATATTACACGGGTGCTTTGATTGATTGCAAGATCTAGATTTGGAGCCGATGAAGAAATATCTCTACTTCGCTGCTCGTTTTTCTCCATAGGATCTACTATCAATAAAGAGGTAATATCTCCATCTTACTTTATCGATTATAGATATTAGGATGAATATGTATGCTGCTTCTTTGTGAACTTTACAGCTAATCTGACTGTCTGCCTTAGGCACCAGAAAGCCCTGAGAGGGATATTTAGTAACCAGAACCTAAGCATATTACCCTATAGCAGTCTCCATTCATGAATGTGATCGAAGATGTGGGCGGTGATATCTTGGTGCAGTGAGGTTAAGAGTTTCGTGCCGGTTTCATATCTAATAGATAATTGGAAGTTCTTAAGAAATTCCATAGCTAAGGCGCCAAAAGTGTTGACGGCCCCACGTGGTAACTCAATGTACCACTTGGCAGCGTTGCCTATGAGAGTGCGGGGGGGAAATTCTAAGCCAGATACTATCATCCACCATGGAGTTATACATAGACCATAGATGGAAGGTTGTGATGTGTGTAGCCGGATCGTTCCCTTGTTTCCCATCGAATTTATGGATGTCATATGGAATCTTGTACGATACTAGAGGCCAGAGTGGGTTTTGGTTGAGGCGATCATTGGTTAGTTTGTAGAGGTCAGGGATATCTAGAGCTACATGTTAGGGTCTCGTGATTTGGCTGATTAGCAAGCCAAGTGACAGGGTAACATCAAACTAATCTTTGGAGCCCAAGGACCTAGCCTTCCTGGACTCAGAGAGGGCTCTCTCTATTTGTGTAAGGGATATCTATGTGTTTTGCTACTTATGTTTCTGATTTTAGGCTAGTTGTGAAGTAGCTTTTTGGTTTTTTTTGTAGGATTTTGAGGGAGGAGCTGATCAAAGAATAAATAGATAAAAATATTGTTAGATCAACTGGGCTATGGGGTCGAAAAGGTCAAGAAAGCCTTAGATGGTCATACAAGGTATGTTGAAGGGTAGATTTGATCAAGGTAAAATGGATCTTTAGGTAAAATGAAGTGGGATGGACACTAAGTTTGTGAAGGACAAAGGCTTTCAAACATAAATAGTTCAATAGTAGACATTTTTATGGTAGGGCTAACCATTAATCATGATAAATGTAACTTCATACTGATAGATGCATAGAAATAAACATTCAAGCGATACATAGAGATATATGACTCTCTAAACTTTAGGAAAATCGCTATCAGACTTTGGGGAAAAACAATCAAGACAAAAAAATAACTCAAACTACTAAGAGGGGACTCCTAGACATACTATTTTGGGTTATCGTGCACTTTGAACTAATATTACAGAGTTTTAGGCAAAGGGAAAGATCGATACAAAACCTCCTTGGTTCAACTAGGACAATCAAACATTCAAAGAAAGTTTTTAGAGGTGGAAGCTATGCCTAGCCATGAGTAAGCAGGGCATATCGTGAATCATACTTAGCATGCATAAAACCATAAATGAAACAAGCAAACAATTTCTTTAGTGATCAAAGAGAAATTAAGAATTCTTTGATATGACTAAGAAGGAAGAAAACATAGAAGCTATAATGAAACAAGAAACCTGAGGTGCCTCCAAGGGCATGTCTCAAATCTATTCTCTACTGTCTTATAGCAAACATGAACATGAAATATGTATGAAAACTAAGAAACATAACAAAGAGGGACACTATACCATTTTACTAAGTCAAGGAATCCAACAACAGTCCTCTTTCATCATCCAAAACATTTAGGAAACTATCCAATGCATGAGACAAGTATTTCTTCCAAGCTTGTATAACCATATATTGCTCTATATCATCAAGTTCAGCCTTCTATTGCAATGAATCCTCTTGGAATATATAGGCCAAAGAGGAGGAAACCCAACCAAGGAAACTAGCTAGCCATTGGCTCAAAAACAAATATCTTATCTTGTCCTTGAGGCTTTGCAAATCCCAAGGCACAAAATATCCAATAAAATATCTCAAAATGCTAAAAAAGGGAATAAATTTGAATTTTTATGACTGACAATGTCCCAAAATAGCTTAATGCACATTTTGAAATGCCACTTCAGAAATCTTCCTTTTTTGGTCAAAAAGCACTCAAGGTGAATCAACAAAAAATTTCCTGTCTTTCAGATGACTTTTGAGGGCCTTCCCCATGTCGAAACGAGGTCTGTGATGGCTCGTTGGAAAGCTATGGATGTCTAATTTCTGAAAAAACTTTAATTTTCCAAAAATTATGCCTAAAAATTCTATCAAATACTGAACTGAGTGAAAAAAACCCAAAAAATAGGCCTTGCTGATATGTGGGCAGAGTGTCAAAAAAGTGAGTGTTATTTGCCTCTTTGGGGGACCAAAACATCTTCAATTTCTCTGAAATTTTCTAAGTAGATGCCCCTAAATTTAATGCATCCAATGGTACCACTCTCAATAGCTGAGGATGCTCCAAACAAAAATGGCGGTGCCCATGATTTTATGCAATTATGCCCAAAAATGTCAAAAGACAAAAAACATGTCAAAAATTGCTCAATTTTGGTGAGCAAGTACCTCAAGGCTTCTTAGAAAAATTTCTAGAAGCTCGGGCCAAAATTCCAAGCCTAGAGGTTTCTTTCTCCTTTTTTCTCACTAGGAGCCCTCTTTGGGCGATTTTGAGTTTTTCTTATGCATCCTTCAATTTCCTTCGTGCAAACTGATTTGGCTTTTTGTAGCGCCCGTTGCTTTTGATACTCTTTGTTGATTCACCAAAACAAGTTGATTCAAATGATCTCTGAAAAAATTTCCCAACACAACACCTCTTTTCTCTTTGTAATTCAGTGCGTTTCTTGGATGCTAGCAAACAAGCATTTGTCAAATGAAAACAAAAATTAATTTTTATCAATGTGTTTGGGCAAGAGATCTTAAACAAGATATGTTTGTGGTTTTTGTTGAAGAAGAATCTCTTTTTTTTTTGGCACAAAAACCCTCCCCTCAAACACTGCTTCTCTTTTTGATTTGGCAATGGCACATTTGAAAACAATGCTTTAAAGACTCTTTGCAATTGACAAAACCTTATCTTCTAGCCACTATTTTTCTCTGAGTTTTAATAAACAAATGCATTTTGCAAACACTATTAAGACACTTTCCAAAACTGATTTGAAGACCTCCAAACACACTCTATTTTTCTTCTAGCAAATGTGAGTGTTCTTAGTTATTTCATAGCACAAAGAACACTTTCAAAATGGCACGTTAGTCCTCTCTTCTTTCACTGTTTCTATCCTTTTGATGTAGCAAACAAACTACCCTTTGCAAGCACTATTTAAGACACCTTCAAACAAACTTGAGACCTCTTTACAAACTCTGCTTCTTTGGAAGACTGTATGTATCCTCCGCTCGTGGCTTGAAAACTCGAATGGAGGCTTTTGAGGGCTCGGGCACCTCGTTCAGCAAGAGCTATGGGCCGTTCAGGAGCAACCGGGCACGTTCAAGGGTTACTGGACACTGGGCATAGGCATGCCGCACCCTTCTACAGGCGCACCGCGCCCTTCACAAATTCCTTCGGCAGGCACCTACAGGCGTGCCATGTGGTTACACAGGTGTGCTGTTCTTTGAAAAAGTTGGTTTTTTGTGAAATGCATCGTTTCTTTCATGGAAATTTAAGTTGTAGGGTCATTCATACTGTAAAAGTGTTTGAAATGGTCATATTTTCTAGAAAAAGACAAGCTATGAATTTAATCTGAATTGACCTTTATATGGGTAAGCATACTGCCTGTTGAATACTCTCCTGTGCAAACTTGCACCCTGTTTTGGAAACTTTGAATATCTTCCTCATTTATGTGGCCACTACATTCTACCCTGATCTTAGAATCTGTCACCTCTGATGCTTTAGGCAGAGCAGTCAAACCATCTTCAATATGTTCCAATTGATGACTCTTAGAATCTCTTATAAGTTGTTCACATTTAGCATTGCTCATCTCCATCTCGTCAGAGTTCTATTCAAGTCCATTATGTAGAGTAGTCTACTCCTGAGAATTTGCATCCATGGTATTTGATGAGCTCTTGGAACCTCGAAATCCAAGAAGACCAGTGGCAAGCCTGGAGACAAATCCAAATGCTGCTCGAGGTATTGAAATGCCACCATTGCTACTGTCGTTCAAGTTTTCATCTGATTCCATAGTTCCCATATCATTATTTCCATTAGTAGTAATTGAGTTTGAAATATCTTCTACAACCTATTCCAGCTCCTTATCAGCCTCAAATGCATCTCTCGTATTATCATCAACAGTTTCCCAATTTGCAGCATCATCACCAGACTGATCCTCAAAAGCCAGACTACCAGCTTTAGATTTTTGTCTTTTTCTCAAAGATCTCTATTCTGAAGATAGCTCTGTTCTACTACAATACTCAGGTTTTGGCTCCATTTCACAATCTTTCTCAATGTTTGAAACATTTTCTGTTTTCATACAATTCTCAAGTTGTGAGATGCTTTGACACACCTAATCATCAACTGATGATTAAATAACACCAGACACTTCTGGTAGCTCTGCAACAGAGGGCAGTCGAATAACAATGTCCCCAATACAATAATTATAATTTGGGTGCTCAATTAGCTCATACACACTTACCACTTCTTTGTCAAACTCTCTAGGGTCTTCCGACTGCAACATAAGTTTCAGCCACCTCACTATAGCTGTGCGCTCTTTTGAATTGACACTTTTCACAACTGCTACACACTTTGATTCCAGATCTTCTCCATCCTCCTCTGAGCCCTTCTCCAGCACATATTGTTCAGGCCAGAAATCATGCTCACCAAGATTATCCACATGAAACAAAACCTTGGAATCTATCCCAAAGGATGTTGTGGCATCTTGCCAAAGTATATCAACCTTAGTCTTAGTGTTCACAACAAGGAGTGCCCGTTCAAGAATGTCTTCTTTTTTGTGAACTTTCTTATCTCACCTGATTCTGTGTTTACGATATTTCTTGCGGTATAAAAACCAATTGTCAGGCATCAAAGGTTTTGAGCCTGAACAAGTAGGAATACAATAATCCAAATTGGATACAGTGTCATTTCCAATTGATTCCGAAATTGTAGGGGCACCAGAATCTGAAGCAGGAAAAGTGTGTTTCTATCTGGTGCAGTATCTTGCTTGGCAGTGGAAGTTATTCCTAATATTCTCCTTTCAGATATGGGATGGATACACCAATCACCTAGTTTCCAAGTTGCATATGAAAATAAAGACAAGACCCTCAACTCTTTAGGATCCCGCATATCTGCAGGGATGGTTGTTGACTTGGAATTAGAGCCAGGATGTTAGGTCCCTATATTACTAGTATAGTCCCTTATTGTTGTTAGTGTAACCCCTTTATTGTTATTATTGTACCCTTGTAACCCCCATTTTGTTATTATTGTGCCCTTAAATTATTATTGTTAGGTCGGCTAGGATTACATTGTGGCCCACTAGGATTACATGATGGCCCCATGGACTCCTATATATAGAAAGGAGGTTTTGTAAATTGTATCATCCAAGAATTGTTCATTTATGTAATGTATTGGAGGTTTCCCCCTCGAAGTGGCTCATTTATAAGGCGTTGATATCTCTTTTCTTCTCTTTTTGGAGCTGGTTACTCAACATTTGGTATCAGAGCTTTGGATTCTAGGGTTTCGCTGCTCCAAACAGGTCATCGTGGAATTTTCGCTATAAATTTTTTTATACAAAGTTTTAGAAGCTGAAATTTTTAGGGTGCGAAGGTGAAATCCTGAGGAATATTTTCTAAAAATTTCAGATCTTGGTTCGCAATATTTTCGGAGATATAATCTGTGGAAGTTAGGTCTTTTTTCAGGCTCCTAAACAGGTCATCGTGGAATTTGCGCTATAACGTTTTTTCTACGAAGGTTCAGAATCTAAAATTCATATGGTGCGAAGCTGAAATACTGAGGAAATTCGTCAAAAACATTGAGAGCTTTTTTCACAATATTTTGGGAGATATGATCTGTGGAAGGTAGTGATTTTTCAGGCTCCTGAATTTCATCTCAAAGAGGTGATCATGGGAAAAGTTCAATAACTATCTCTCTGGGCGTCGGATTGGAGTGCCGTAAAAAGTGGTTACAATTATACAGACTATAGTTTCTTGGCTATCAATTTTAGAGACAAAAGACAAAAAAGTGACACGTGGCAAGTCGTACAAGTTCGCTCTACTGAACCAGTCTAGAATTAGGTCATTGTGGGAGATTGGACACAACTTTGTCTTGGAGAATCCAAATTAGGTCAGACCTATGGAATTGGAAAGATAATTTAGAGGGCTACATTGATACTGAAATTCAAATATTGACGTGATGCAATCATAGAGATAATCCAATTTCAATATCGAGTTCCTCAAAAGCAAGAAAAAGGTGTGTATATTTTTGTTTCTTTCCAAATTGCATGAGTCTTCTTTGAAGAATCAATTTGAATTGATTCCAAGGGCATATTGTAGAGTATATAGCAGTATTGGGTTCTAAAAGATGCCCCGTAAAAATAATTCAACACCCATTAAGCCTTCAGAAGGCTCTACTATAACTCACGAAGATGAAGAATTGCAACATGATCTATCAAAATTACAAGAGCAAGTGCAACAAATTTCACTCTCGCAAAGAGCAAAAAAAAATGAAATGGAAGTTTTGAAGAAAGGCGTGGAAGTGAAGATGGACGGTTTGAAGAAAGGTGTGGAAGCTAAGATGGATGGCATGGAAGAAGACATGAAAGACAACGTGGAAAACATGAAGAATGATCTCAAAATAGACATCAAAGGTTTGACAAAGTTGATACAAGAAATGTTTCCTAATGGTGAAAAGATAGTAGAAGAACCTCATGATGAGAACAAAATAAATGTTAATTGTGAATTCATAAACTCTAATGTTGGCGGGAAGAACCAACATATTCCAAAAATGGATATGAGGAAGTTTGATGGAAAGAATCATGTAACATGGATACTACAGATGGAGCAATATTTTGATCTCCATAACGTGCAAAACACAAAAAAGGTACACATTGCAACTTTACATTTAGAACAAAATACATTTATATGGTATCAATGGCTTTGCTCCCGTAAAAAATTGTCACTTGGTCAATTTTTACGGAGGAAATGATAGCATATTATGAGGATACAAAGAGCAACACCTTCTTTAGCCAATTGATAAATCTCAAACAAAGGGGTTAGGTGGGGCAGCACATTGAGGACTTCCAAAAGTTGAATATAAGGGTAACTGATATTCCAGAGGAACACAAGATTGATCTCTTCATAGGCACTTTAAAGGATAACATTCAACATGAATTTCGCGTTCTGGAACCTGATTCATTGGATTGGCAAGAAAAGTTGAATGTAAAATTATGGCGACAAGGAAGCCTACCACTCAATTCTATAAAGAAGGAAGTGTGGCTACGCCTAGATTTCCACAACCTACAAGGTTGAAACCACAAAAATTGGAAGAAAAAAGAGAAAAAGGGCTTTGCTACAGTTGTGATAGCAAATACACTAAAGGTCATAAGTGTGCTGAGAAGAAATTATTTTATATAGATTGTGAAGAGGAAGAAGAAAATGAACAAGAAGAGGATATACACCAGGAACCAACCCTAGAAGAGGAAGAAATGAATCCGACCATATCGTGTAATGCACTGGCAGGAATTACCACTCCTCAAACTCTCAAGATACAAGGACAAATCAAGAAGAAAAAGGTAATAGTGTTGATTGATTCAGGTAGCACCCATAATTTATTCATTGTAAGGTAGCCAAGGAATTAAATTGTTTCCTATACCCAGCACCAGAATGTCAAGTGATGGTTGCAAATGGAGGAACTATAAATTGCTCTGGAAAATGCCATAATATCAAGCTAACCATGGCGGAATATGTATTGACTAGTCCAATGCTTTCCATTCCTATGGGAGGTGTTGATGTTGTACTAGGAGTACAATGGTTACAATCTTTGGGGACGGTAGCTTTTAATTTTCAAGAAATTTTCTTGAAATTTTTTTCAGAAGGAAAGAAAGTCGAATTACGGGGTATTACAGGGAAGCCGGGAAAGATAATAAGCTCTAATGTCATGACAAAGCTTCTAAAGAAAGAACAACGAGGCGTAATTGCACAATTATGCTCACTAGAAGTTACAACATCAAAATCATCTATTTCTGCAGATCTCCAACAAGTCTTGGACAATCATTCCAAGGTGTTTGAAACTCCCAAAGGACTCCCACCTATTCGTGATCATGATCATGCTATTCACTTGATTCCAGGAAGTGTTCCTCCAAACATCAGGCCTTATAGATATCCTTACTTCCAAAAGAGTGAAATTGAACGTATGATTGCAGAAATGTTAGAGGCAGGTATAATTCAACCTAGTCAAAGTTTTTTCTCTGCTCCTGTAGTATTGGTACACAAGAAGGATGGATCATGGTGAATGTGTCCAGATTATAGGGAGCTCAATAAGCTCACCATTAAAGATAAATTTCCCATTCCTGTTATTGATGAATTATTGGATGAATTACATGGCGCAATTTATTTTACCATGTTGGATCTTCATTCAGGATATCATCAAATTAGAATGAAGACTGAAGATATTCCAAAAATAGCATTTCGAACTCATGAGGGTCATTATGAATTTTTGGTCATGCCTTTTGGCCTTACCAATGCACCTTCTACATTTCAAGGGTTGATGAATTCCATTTCAAACCCTTCCTTAGAAAATTTGTGCTAGTATTTTTTGATGATATACTAATCTACAACAGGTCTTGGAAGGATCATGTTGAACATGTTGACGGGGTGCTCAAACTATTGCAGGAGAAACAATTATATGCAAAAAAATCCAAATGTTTCTTTGGAGTACAAGAGGTGGAATATCTGGGTCATATTGTATCTCACGAGGGTGTTAAAGTAGACCCTAACAAAATTAAAGCCATTAAGGAATGGAAAGTTCCCACAACCATAAAGCAGTTGCGAGGATTTCTCGGGTTAACGGGGTATTATCGCAAGTTTGTTAAGAATTATGGGAGAATAGCAGCACCTCTAACAACATTATTGAAGAAAGATGCATTTTCATGGACTCCTGAAGCAACTAAGGCCTTTGAACATCTTAAGGAGGCAATGTGCCTAGCACTGGTCTTAGCTACACCAGACTTCACAAAAACCTTTATTGTGGAATGTGATGCCTCAGGAAATGGAATTGGTGCAGTTTTAATGCAAGAAGGAAGACCCATTGCTTTTGAAAGTCATCCAATCAAAGGGAAGTATTTACAGAAACCTATTTATGAGAAGGAAATGTTAGCAATACTGCATGCACTAAATAAATGGCGAACTTACCTAATGGGAAGACACTTCAAGGTAAAAACTGATCATGATAGTCTTAAACACTTTTTGGAACAAAGACTATCTTTAGCAACAAAAATGGGTCACAAAGATGTTGGGTTATGACTTTGAAATAATCTACAAAAAAGGAAAGCTTAATGTTGTTGCAGATGCACTCTCAAGAAAGAATGAAGAGGTGGAAGCATTGCTTTGTGCCATTTCTATTATCCAACCAGATTGGATAACCGAAGCAAGAGATGAATGGAAGAAGGACAAAGATGTATGGACACTCATTCAAAGGTTGCAGCAAGATCCTAGTACATCTGATACATTTAGTTGGAAAAATGATTCCTTATGGTACAAAGATCGCTTATATCTTTGTAAGAATTCCCAACTAAAACAAAATATTCTTCAGGAATTGCACACTTCTCCTTTAGGAGGACACTCAGGATTTTTAAAAACTTACCACAGGGTGAAGAAAGATTTTTTTTGGGATGGCCTTAAATCTGATATTCAAAAGTTTGTGGCAGAATGTTTGGTTTGCCAGCAGAATAAAGTGGAGAAAATTAAGACCCCAAGACTTCTACAACCTTTATCCATTCCAAGTCAACGTTGGGAGGAGATTTCAATGGATTTTATCACAGGTTTACCTAAGTCCGAAGGAAAGAATGTCATCATGGTGGTAGTTGATAGACTTACCAAGTATGCACACTTTTGTGCATTATCTCATCCATTTAAAGCAAGTACATTTGCTACTACATTTGTGGATAGAATTCAAAAGCTACATGGAAGCCCAAGGGTTATTGTGAGTGATAGAGATCCCATTTTTACGGGAAATTTTTGGACGGAGCTATTTTCTTGTTGGGTACTCAATTAGCTCATATCTCATCTTATCATCCTCAATCTGATGGTCAAACTGAGATAGTAAATAAATGTTTGGAAGGATATCTTCGTTGTTTTGTATCTGATAAACAAACACAATGGGTCAAGTGGTTACCTCTTGCTGAATGGTGGTATAACACTTCCTTCCATACTGCAGCAAAATGACCCCATTTATGGCACTTTATGGATATCATCCACCATCCATCACATCATCTTTAAGGGAAAATTCGAAGGTTCAAGCAGTGGAAGATCACATCGAGCATCAGCAAGAAGTTCTCCAACTCTTAAAGGATAACCTGAATTTGGCACAAGATCGAATGAAACAACAGGCAGATCAACATCGTAGCGAGAGAAGTTTTGATGTAGGAGATTGGGTATTTTTACGGCTACAACCATACAAACAAATGTCCCTCAAGCAAGCAAAGAAGGATAATAAATTATCGCCAAAGTACTATGGTCCTTACAAGGTGTTGCGAAAGATTGGTACTATGGCATACAAATTGGAGCTTCCTGCTTCTTCGCGAGTACATCCAGTTTTCCATGTTTCATGCTTAAAGAAGGTTATAGGAGAAAATCTTCCAGTTCAAACAATATTGCCAGAACTTGATGAGGAAGGAAAAATCATATTGGAACCAGAAGCGGTCATGGAAACAAGAACTCGACAACTACGGAATCGATCAATTTCAGAGTATCTCATCAAGTGGAAGAACTTACCCACTGAAGATTCTACATGGGAGGATGATAATTTTATACAGAAGCACCCAGAGCTACTCAAGCGTTGAGGACAACACTTTTTTTAAGGAGAGGGGCATGTTGGGTCCCTATATTATTAGTATAGTCCCTTATTGTTGTTAGTGTAACCCCTTTATTGTTATTATTGTACCCTTGTAACCCCCATTTTGTTATTATTGTGCCCTTAAATTATTATTGTTAGGTTGGCTAGGATTACATTATGGCCCCATATACTCCTATATATAGAAAGGAGGTTTTGTAAATTGTATCATCCAAGAATTGTTCATTTATGTAATGTATTGGAGGTTTCCCTCTCGAAGTGGCTCATTTATAAGGCATTGATATCTCTTTTCTTCTCTTTTTGGAGCTGGTTACTCAACACAGGATTTGCTGCAACAATCCAATAAACATATACTGATCCCACCTCCACATTACTTAGTGTGCCTTCATCTTGAAGAAATGAATCCATCAATAACTCCCTTGCAGATAGTCTTTTTGATGTTGTTTCAAGCTTTTTTCCACAAATTGACAAACACTGGGATCATTAACCTTCTCCAGGGCAGCCGGTTTTCTACCAGTGGTGACTCTCTTGAAAATTTGTGCTACACTTGCACACTAGCTGTATGGATACTCAGAAGTTATCATTTCCAGCAAGCACATTCCAAAAGAGTAAATGTGCACCAACTCATTATATTATTCTTCATAAAGTTTGGGGCCATGAAATCATGCATTTCTCTATCGTCTGGATCTAGTTCTGAAATTCTTGTTCCAGATCAATGCTTGCATATTTTTTATTAACTCTTACTCTAGAACAATCATCTGGATCAGGTTCATCTTCAGTTTTCATTTGTCAGTGAAATGGACCCAACAACAATAGCTGTAAAATTCTCTCTAGTCAATATTTATCAAAACTTTGCAATGGGCTTATGTGTGCCAAATTTTATGGAATTTTCATTTCCATCTAGAATGTACAGAAGCTCCGACCCAAGTATTTGAGAATGACTTTGAGGACTTCAAGATATTGTTGTTATCCATACTAAAATCCAAAGGAAACCATAGATTCCGAAGATAATGAAAGGACCAAAGACTCCTTTCTGTTCCATTATAATGGGTGAAAAAATTAAGCTTATAACCCTACCAAGATGAAATCCAGGCATTGAAAGACCCACTGCTCTTGCTTGTTCATTACGGGGAAACCACCTTGAACCATGATTTTCATGCATGGCATAACCACACATTCTACAATTTGAATAGATCATTTTCAGGAGTAGCTGTGCTTTTTCCTTGATTTAGTCAATAATGGAAATCATCACAAAAACTATTGTTGCAACTCTTTTTAATGACCCTTTAGACCTATCATGAGGCCTTCTCTTATTATCTGCTGATGGAGGTATTTATAGATAGAAACAAGAGGTTTCTTCAACACTATAATATCACTGCTTTTCTTATGATGTAATACCAGAATTCAACTTTATAAACTTTCAATTGTTCCCACTGATTTTCAACTTTGACTTTCCAATTGAAAACTTTCTTAAACATAATCCAAACCTGCTGATGCATCTTTTGTTTTATCCCTTGGAATGAGGTGGCCTACAAAAGCTCTGAGATTAATTAAAACACCTTGACCCTCTGATTTTAAATGAAGGAGGTCTTATTGATATTGTTCCTAAACATCTACTCTTAAACTGGAGGAGGTTATCAGCATGTTTCCCAACCATTTGCTTTTAAATGTGTTAGCCAACTATAAACATTGTTATATCAAATGTTGGATAAAACATTTTTGGAGTCTTCAAGAAATAATTTTTATTAATAAAAGATGTTATCTCTTGAAGACTCTTGAAGGCCTCATGCCTCTGTCCAAATCTTCACTGATGTGCCCATTTTACACTCAGAAACTCTACTGATTTCCAAGAGAAAATATTGCTGCAAACACCATCTTCCCCCTTCCTTCCACCACAAAACTAACCTGCATTTTTTACCCCTTTCACCCCCCATAAATTCCTCTATTTTCATGATTCCCCTTCTTCAGTTCATGAAAATCATTTTCCATAGTTTAAAACTCATTTTTAAACTATACCGAAACCCCCGAATCCATTGAAAAACATAGAAAAAATCATAAAAAATACATATTTTTTTATAAATACTTAAGCCCCCTTGAGCTAAGTCCTAAAACACTTCCCCATTATATGCCCTAGTGCTGGAACCAGGCACTAGACCCGTCCAACGCTTATCGTATCGAAACTTCTGAAAAAAACACAAGCCTTTTTGTGTGAAAACATTGAAACCTTCGATGCCGATTGGCCTTTTGTATAAACTTTGCCCCCTCCGTTTTTTAATTCCATATAGCCTATGCTCGGGACCAAGAGTTTAAGTCCTGAGGTGCCCATTGCATCGGATTTTTCCTTTGGAGGCATTTTAATGTTTTTCCCCCACCTCCGATTATGGCCCGATCACGCAATCGCATCGGCCCTCCTCGATCGCACCCTCGCATCAGCCCACCTTCGATCGCCAATTCTCGATTTTTTCCCCACCATTGATCTGGCCCTCAGATCAACGGTCTGCATCTAATCGCATCAGAGATTTTTGTAACACCCTCCCTTTTTCCTCCTCCGATCATGAATCCTCCAATTGGATCTGGACCATCCACGTGTCCAGATCGAACGGTCCCAGATCATTCCCGCATTATTTCATCGCCCTCCGCCTTCCACCAAGAGGATTTTCAGTGCGAAATCCCCACCATTGATCTCTGCGCGATCGACAGATCTGACTTATTTTCTTCCTCCACTCTTCCTTTAACCTTCTCTTAGTTGATCTCCACCGTTGGATGTTGCCATCCAATGGCCACGCTCCTCCCCACACCCTCTGAAGTAGTAAAACCCAAGCAACGCAAGATTTCATAATTAGTTATGTGTTTTGCAGGTGATTGATGGTTTTCCATATTATTAAAGAAAAAGACAAAGGCTGGGAATGACGATTCTTGCGCCTTTGATTGATCAAAGGGAACCATTCGCAGGGTTTAAAATCCACGTCTCATCAAGGTTTCATGAGGCATTGATGCCATATGAGCCCTGCACGGCCTGCACATCAACAAGACATAGAGTTAAATAAATTAAAAGAGTATCAGTGTTGAAGACTTTCCATAGCAGAAACAGAAGATCGAAGACTAGTTTGGGGATTACGGCTAAGATTGATTATCAAAAGCCTAATCCCCCAAATTAAAACACATTTAAAATAAAATCATAAGTGTTTATCAGGAAAAAAGGCCTCCACCGCCTCAATAGAGGAAAATTGATTCCTCTCACCTATGACAGTGCCACCTGTAGCCAGAAGCATTCAAACAGAGGCTAAAGTTATTGAGAAAAATCCGATATTTGCCGCAGTGCAGCCAAAGAATTAATTCTACCAAAGGAATTTAATGTAAAAATATTAGCAGAGTTATTTCATCCTGAACAGAGCCTAAAATTCAAATAAAAGCTCCCACCAAGCTTTAATATTAATTGTAAAACATTTAATACAGAGGACACCTATGTATGCTTCTCCATCGAGCCCCTCAAAGGCCGAGAAGCCATTAAGTTTGTATTAATTGACCTACGAGATCTTTTATCAGATCTCACCTCCTCATTGTTCTATAAATACTTCTGTAGAAGATGAGAAATTGTTGGTTGATGTGGTTACTGAACTTTGAAATGTAATTGAGCTTGAGACTTCTACTTGTAAATAGTGTTCACTGGCTCTTGAAGCTCTGCTTGTGATAGATAAGTTAGTCTGGGAGGTGTAGATGACTGCTGAACTAAAGCATTGGACTTGAAGCTGTAACTGGTTTGGAGCATCAATACAAGTTGATTTATGGGATCCTGGTCTATGTTGATGGTGATATTTTTCTCATTGTAACTTGTTATTTTGTTTCTTTTTTCACTGTGTTCACCTTCTCTTATAAAGAAAAACATGCATAGAGTTAGGACTTACTATATATCAGTACCCTTCTCTGACTAAAAATCTTTATCTGAATGTTTTCTTCCAATCTGTGTTATTTAAGAATGATTTAATTTAGTTTAAGCATAGGAATGATGGTGTTCCCTCATCCTATTGTCTTAGTTGAATATTGTTCTTTGATGTTACTTTCATTTCATGTTAAGTAGAGATGAACTAAGGAAGATATGGTGTGCCCTGGTCCTAGTTTTATCCCCAAAGACTGTCTGAATGTTTCCCTTGGAATGTGTTAAAAGCTGGCTAGTTTCAAAGTACTTACCAGATATTAGGCCATTCTGTGTTATCTTTGTGTTTGTCTTGAGAGTAACCAAGTAGAGCAGAGCTAGGAGAGGATTTGTGGTAAGCCCGGCCCGCTAGTTTCTACTCCAACAGTTGCCTTCAAGTTTCCCTCTGTTTTTACATGTTTTCTATGGAAAGTATATCAAAGGCTGGCTAGTTTAGAAGTACTTACCAGATCCTGGATTGCTTTATGTTTCTCTTAAGTGTTTTTCAAAAGTTGGCTAGTTTAAAACTACTCACCAGATCTTGGGCTTCTCTTTGTTCTTCATTTTTCTAATTCCCCTTATTTTTGTATCATTTCATTCCATAAATCAAATTTTAAAGAGATCCTTAGACATAGATGACTTTCCCCATGGACCACTCTTGCCTCTTGTTGTTCCAATTAAACCCTATTATGACTCCATAACCCAATGGACTAAAACCTGCAATTATTTATCTTCCTGGCCAAAGCTTGTTCTATTTGCTTGCAACTTCTCACCTTTGAAACTCTTTGCATTTAGAACTTTCCACATCAAACAATAATCATGATCAACCATCCAAAAAAAAAAAACAAACTCTCGGCCTTCATAACTAGCCTAATATCATTACCCAAAACTTCAAAGACAAATCCATCTTTGCACTTATTTGATAGATCCCTCTCCGGATTCAGGAGGGCTAGATCCTAGAATCCCAAAGTGGTTGAAATGATGTTGTTTCTATGATCATACTTTGCCAATCTTGCTGATTACAGAATCCTAACATTTCTGGCGACTCAACTGGGGAGTTTTGAGTGTTTTTGGTCTAGGTACCTTTAAGGACCTCAGAAAACCTTGGATTCAAGAAAATTGTGTAGTGAGTAAAAGGCAGTCTTTTCAAGCACTACCAAACAAATGGTAATCATCATGAAACTTTTTTGAATCAGTGACAAACTAGGCAAACCCTAGGGTTCTCATAAGGCTTCATCTAACCTTTAAAAATCAGCTGGCTTCGCCATAGGAGTAGATTGTCTTTGTCTCATAACCGTAGCTAAGTTTTGAAACAAAGTTAGGACATTATTAGAAACCACACAACTAAAAAATAAATCAGAAAGCAAAAAAATATTTCCGATTGGTATCCAATAAACATGGTGGTGGACCATAAAACCTTTTACCTCCTTAGGAGCTAAAAAATTCCACTTGGCGACTCCACAATCCTCAACAGACCTTAAGACTCCACTGGGAAGAGCCCTTATCCTTGTAATATCATTCAAACTCAGTTAGAGGACTGTAGGATTAAAATTTGTGTAAACAGGTTAAGTTGACCTTTTAAAGACTGTCATATCTGGTTGAACTTTTGTTGTTTCAGTCGGGTCTAAAAACACAACATTGTGGCTCCTAGGAAGATTCATACTAGAGCCTACCCTGACCCAAACCCACCTGAGATAGTTGATAATCCAGAAAGAATCCTTAGGAAGTCTCCAAGGATTAAATCATCAACTGTTTTCATATCACCCTTGAGAGCTAATTCAGTTCCTGAAAATCTTTCAGCTCTACAACAATCACAAGTTGACTTAGCGAATCCATTTAGAACTAGGTCTCTTCATGATTTAGATTAGTTAGATTCTGAGTCTTCACTTTCATCTCCTGAAACAAGTGAACATCCTGGTAGAAGAGAAACAACACCTTCTAATCTACATTTCCTTCACAACTTCAGTGTCTCTCACCCAAGATCAGCTCAGCAATCTACTCCTGGTCCATCCACTTCTGCTCACCCTACATCCACTATTAAAACCACTCCACTTCAGCCCACTTTCCCTCTTGTTAATCCACCTCTTGTAAATCCACCTCCACCACATATCATGGTAGCATGGTATGCTCCCTTAGTCCTTCCTCTACCATTAGTCAATCTTCCATAGGACTATCAGTCCAAAATTCCATTGTATGATGCTAGTAATGCTACTACTGCATCACAACATGTGGATAGGATGAATGACTACTTTGACAGAAATGAAATTGATGATGATTCTATCAAACTTAGATTGTTTGCTTAGAGCTTGGGGGGAGAAGTAAGAAAATGGTTTAAAGGGTTAACCCCCCATAGTATCAATGATCTCCAAGCCTTCCATCAGAATTTCTTAAAAAAATGGGAAGTAAAGAAGAATCCTCTCTAAGTCCTTTCTGATTACAAGAACCTCCATAGAAACACTGGGGAAAGTGTACAAGCTTATTGTACCAAATTTAATAGTGTGTATAACACACTTTCCCCAGATCTAAAACCTCCACAAGGCTTAGCTTTAAACAATTTTCCTGAAGGGTTTGGACCTGAAATGGCCTATCAGCTGAGAGAGAGAGAGAGATCCTAGAACTCTTGAAGAGATGCAAGAAGGTGCTCTTGCTGTGGAAGTCAATTGATGGAGAAGAGAGCAAGAATGAAAAATGAGAAGAGAGTGTATTCTAGAGAGGAAAACACACCTTCTACTTCCAACTTAAATATGGAGAGAATGATGGAGGAGATGATGAAGAAAATGAGCATCCTTGAGAGAGCACAAACCAGTGGAAACCAAACTGCTCCTCAAAACAGAAACCATAATCAGAATTTTAGAAGGAACCAACCTCCAAACAGACCTAGGGAAGATGATCAACAAATCACTCCTCCCTTTCATCAAAACTATGTAAGTGAGGTTGAGGAAATAGATGAATTAACAAAGGAAGATGATATCAACATGCTGGGGGTAGATAATGATGACTTTGAGATTCATTATAATAGAAAACAAGGTCTATACACACCTTATGATGACAAAAGAGATGATGATGAAATTATTATCAAGACATGGAAAATGTCATCATAGAGTCTCAAAGAGAATATGACCTTAGAAGCAAAACCAGTCAACAAACCCCCAACACCAAAACCTCTGACAAATCTTCACAAAAAAACACTCCAACCAAGCCTAAAGTTGTTAAACAAAAGAACAAAATAGTGGTTGTTAATTATGATAAAGGTAGAGAGAAATGCACTCAAAACAGTGAAAAACAGAGTGTAGACCTTAGTAGTACTAACACTTCAGCTAGTACTCCTATTAAAACCATTTTGTCAAATGTAAATAAAACAAATCAGCAAGTTGATGTTGCTAATAGACTAGCAGCTAGCAAGGCTGAGACAAGTTATTCAAAGCACCAAATTCCTTTCAGCCTGGAGCAGGAAATTTCCAAAATTAAAATCTTTGTTCCCTTGACTGAGTTAGCTGCCCAGCATGTATATAGGACCCAAATTTTGAAGGCTTTAAACATTGAAGAGAATGATGACACTGTCAATCTTAACGGTGACTAGCCAGAGCTGATTTTTGGTCCTAAGATTGAAGGTATGTATCAAGAGGGACCTATTCCTCCCTTTTATGTAAGTTTAAACGTTCATGAAAAAATTTTGCACAATGCTATGCATGATTCCGGGGCTTCTCACAATTTAATGCCAAAAGATGTGATGGAAAGCCTGGGTCTAGAAATCACCAGACCTTATAAAGACCTTTACTCTTTTGACTCAAGCAGAGTGAAATTTTTAGGATTAATCAAAGACCTCTACGTTAACTTAGCCCAGATTCCAGCCAAATGCTTAGTAATGGATATTGTTGTGGATGATGTGCCCCCAAAGTATGGAATTCTATTATCTAGGTCTTGGGGGGCTAAGTTACAAGGGACTATGCAGATGGACATGACCTATGCGACCATCCCCGTTTTCAATCAGACTAGAAGAATTTATAGGGAGTCTCATATGCAATACATAGTTAGAATTCAAGACTGACCACAAAAATCTCCTCTTTATTCTATAAATACAGGCCTTGATTCTTTTATTATGTTTAATGATGAAACACTTAGTGAAAAAGTCACTTTAACAGGATTAATGACTGATAGGGAGGAAGAGGAACACAACGCAGGAGTGTCAAAACAGTCTGCTGCATTTGAAAACTTTAGAAACCAAACAAAGGTTTTGAGCTACAATTCATGCGTCCATTGCTCTTAAACCTTGACAATCAAGAAAACAACCCTCAACACAGTGAAAAGGCTGAGGAGTTGAAACAAATCCAACTACGTGTTGATATTCAACAACAACCAGAAATCATTTTAGTTGAAGAGGATAGTAAACAAGATGAAATTGAAAATAATCCTCTGTGGAGTATGTATTTTGATGGGTCATGCACTAGAACTAACGCTGGTGTAGGTGTCTGGATCTACAACACTGAAAGTAATCACACAGAAAGCATTTCCTAAAAATTAAACTTTCAGTGTTCTAATAGCATAGCGGAATATGAATCCCTTCTCTTAGGCTTACGTTTGTTGAAAAAGTTAGGAGCCAAGAGAATCAAAGTGTATGGGGATTCAGAGTTAGTCATTAGGAAATTCAATGGGGAGTATAATGAAAATCATCCCAGACTTAGGGCCTACCGAAACGATGTCATGGACCTTTTAAAAGCATTCAAGGAGTCCAAACTGAGTTTTGTTCCAAGAAAAAAAAATATTGCTGCCCACAATTTAGCCTTTACAACTCGAACATGCTTAACGCCATTTGAAACCAAAGACTACACAACTCAGAAAAAATTTATACTAGCCGTGCCTGATAATGAAAAGTATTGGCAGGTGTTTGACAGAGACAAACAAATAGAAGACCTCATGCAATTCAGAAATGAATTCGAACTAAACAGTTCGGACTTAGATTATGATACAGATTGCAGTGAAGAAAATTTTCTTGGCGAAGAAGAGCCGTCTCCTGAGCTTGTCAATATTAATCTTCTGACTAGCAAACTTAAAAACAAAATAGAATTGAATGTAGAGTTAGAAACTGAGGAGTTAGAAACTCTGATGAAAGTTTGCTAAGCGATCTGACCCCTTTAGAAGAGTTGTTCGATTTTAACGACGTGGCCAAGAAGCCAAAACTGGAACCTATAGAGACTGAAGTGGAGGAATGCAATATAGGCAGTAAACTTAAACCCAAAATGATTAAACTGTCTAAAACTTTACCAGCTCACATTAAACTCAAATACATAGAGTTTTTTAAAGAATTTTCTGATGTCTTTGCATGGAGTTACAAAGATCTGAAATCCTATGACACTGAAATAATATAGCACAAAATCCCTCTCAAAGAAAACCAAAAACCATTCAAACAGAAACTGCACAGAATAAAACCTGTTTAGTTGCCTTTGGTTCAGAAGGAGATCATGAAAATGTATGAAGTTGGTATTATTGTCCCTATTAGATATTCTGAGTGGATGTCTAATCTGGTGTGTATTAGGAAGAAAACTAGAGAGATCAGGCTTTGTATAGACTTTAGAGACTTAAACAAAGCTTCATTGAAAGACAAATACCCTTTACCTAAGATGGATCATATTTTACAAAGGGTGGTAGGGTCTAGAATAATTTATTTGCTTGATGGCTACTTAGGGTATAATTAGATCTTAGTCCACCCTGATAATCAATTAAAGACAACCTTTACTACACCATGGGGTACTTTCATGTATGTGAAAATGCCTTTTGGTCTAATGAATGCTGGAGCAACCTTTCAGAGAGCCATGGACATAGCATTCTCAGAAGAACTGGGCTACCTCATCATTATATACCTTAATGATGTCACTGTGTTTTAAAAAATAGATAAAGAGCACTTAGAACACTTACGAAAAGTTTTCGAGAAATGCAGAAAGTTTGGGATATCTTTGAACCCTAAGAAGACACTATTTGGGCTCCAAGAAGGTAAACTTCTTGGGCACATTATTTCTGAAGAGGGTATTAAGATATATCCAAAGAGGATTGAGGCCATATTGCAAATATCTCATCCTCGAAACATCAAGGAGTTGCAATATTTCATTGGAAAGATTAACTTTTTGAGAAGGTTCATCCCCAACTTGGCTGAGCTCCTTAGAAATATCACAAACATGTTGAAGAGGGAGCAAGGGGTAAATTGGACCTTGGAAGAAAAGAAATCCTTTGAGCTGGTGAAACAAGTGTTAACCAATATACCAGTTCTAATAAGCCCTGATTTTTCAAAAGATTTTTATATTTTTTCATTTGCATCAAAACATACCATAGCTGCTGTCCTTTTATAGAAAAACCCACAAGGACAAGAGCAGCCTATTTCATTCTTTAGCAAGGCATTGAGGGATGCCCCTCTAAAGTATAACATTATGGAGAACCAAGATTTTTCTTTGATTAAAACCTTGAAAGACTTCAGAGTATACATCTTGCACTCACACATCATTGCCTTTGTCCCAAACTCAGTTGTTAAAGACATTCTAACACAGGACCCAGATGGTAAGAGAGGTAAGTGGATTGCTGTTATTCTTGAATATGAATTAGAGATAAAACCCACTAAACTTATCAAAGGCCAAGGTCTAGCTAGATTAATGGCTGAATCAAATTTTGAAGGTCTTGATATTAATATGATTAATGTTTTGGATGACCAAGAAGGAATCTCAACTCCCGTTGTTGAAAACCATTTTATGAATTCCTTTTGGTATGTTGATATTATTTATGTTTTACTAAATTTATATACACCTCCTGGTTTGACAAAAACAAAGGCAAGGTTCCTAAAGTTAAAAGCTGTAAACTATTGCATTATAGATAGATGTCTTTATTAGAAAAATGCAAGTGTTCTATTGCTTAAATGTTTGCATGAGTATGATGCAGAGAAGGTTAAGCATGAGTTCCATGAAGGAGAGTGTGGAGGCCATTTGTACTGGAAGACAACAGCCAGCAGAATTTTGAGGGCTGGTTTCTATTGGACTACTCTTTTTCATGATGTGCACAAGATGATCATAGCCTGTCATAAATGTCAACTTTTTGAAGGCAAAAGAAAACTGCTACCCCTACCTCTGCATCCAATCACTGTTGAAGCTCATTTTCAGCAATGGGGACTTGAATTCATAGGAGAAATCCATCCACCATCTTCTGCTCAGTGTTGGGGTTCCCATGTTTTGGCAAGGTTGGAAATACCAAAAGATGAGACAACATCAAACCACTTTCAGACCTCAGGATCTAGCCCTCCTAGGTCTAGAGAGGGATCTCTCTATGATTGTCAAAGGTATATGTCTTGTAAGTTCAAAGGTTAATATATTAGGCTAGTTATAAGGCTTAGAGTTTGTTTGTTTGATTGTTTGTTTGGTTGTTTGGAATCAGGAAAGAAGGGTTCAGTATAAGACAAGGCTTAGCGAAGAGGATTCTAGGCAAAGGAGAGATAATCCAGGGAACACTCAAGACCATTGGGCAATGGAGTCGGGAAAGGATTTGGTTTCTAATCAATATGCAGGCTTTCAATTGGGCTAGTCATCTAAAGCATTGGATCTTTAAAGATGATAGTGTGGCATGAAAGGTAAGAGGGAGGGTGAAAACAAGGAAACAATAAAGATTTAGAACACAAAGTTGAAAACCTGAGATCAAAGAGAGACTTTGAACTCTCAATGCTTCGGCCCCCAGCTTAGGGGAACTTAGAAAGGCTTAATAAACTAAAAAGGATCCTAGTGAGATAGAGACAAAGTTCTAGACCTCCCATTGTTCCCAATTCATTCAATTAAGTCCTAACAAGAACACCTAAAATCAGATTTCATTAATTCATACATCAGCTAGCGATATATCTAACCACTACACTGGTTAAATCAATTGAAATCAAACCTCAGATACACAGATAGTAGAAAAAACATTAAAGGCAGGGAGAGTAGAGACATAGGTTACCTAACAAGGGTAAATCATATGCCAGATTTCTGATGCGTACCAAAAGAAATGTAATGAAATGAAGTGAAACGCAGAGACTGGAAAATATCACCAGATGCTTTAAATTAGGATCCAAAGAAATGTGCTTATCATATTAAAAAGTAACACCAGTCAAGTACAACATTTCCAATAGCTTGATATTCAGTTTGAAAACATCTTCCTCAGCCTATCTCACAACTTTACACAGAGAAGATGTCTCAAAGAAACAACTTGCAATTCTTAGATAGCTGATCAACAACCCTTACAATGAGTTCCTTCATGAATTTTATAGCTGAAGAAAGCAAAGGAGGTAGGTGAAAAACTAAATGAAGCATTAAAACTCTGAAAAGAAAGGGGGCTGAGGCCCCATTCTGTTTTAAATTCTGGGCATTTATCTTTGGTACTCTTTGGATGAAAGAGTGGTCTTCATTAGACTTCCATTTACTCCAGGTATGTCTCTGATGTACTTTGGCTGTAGTAATCTGTAGTACTCTGGTGAATAAACAAAAAGGTAGATAAATGATTTTAAGGTCTGCCATGCTGCATAAAAAATGCTCTGGTAGCATAGGACTATTCTGTCAGGGTGGAAATCTTCTAAGGAACATGGTAAATAAAGGGACAATATGGGCGCTTTGTCTTTTCATAGGTAGGAACGTTCTGCTGATGTAGCTACCCTGATAGTATTGTTTTCTATGAACTGGGCCTTCCATGTGATCCTTGATGTCTTTGATCTGGTATTCTACCTTCAAATCATTGGATTAAGGCTCAAAATCTTCAATGACAGGCCCTAAACACTCTGTTTTCCCACTGATACTCTTTGCTGCTTCTGTGTTTGCCTCTGACTGTGAAATCTATGCTTTAATGGCTCTGGGGAAGATTTTACAAAGTTTAAACTCTGTTCTTTTAATGCTAACCCTGTCAGAACGTCTTCTCAGACCTTTCCTCATGTTTTCAGCTCTTGAAAATGGTCCTTTCCTGTTTCTCTGTCATTGTAACAAAGACTGAATCATGGCGGTTTTTCGCCACCCGTAAACCTACAAAACACGCAAACATGTTAAGAAAACCATGCGAGGAAGGGTGAATGCAGCGGGAGTGATGAAAATGGCTGTGCAATCTGGGAAAATGGTGAAACAGTGCAGGGTGACGGTGAAAAACACAGAGAAACCATGGAGGATGGTCTGGTGAAAGCTGGCGGTCTGCGGCAAGTTTAAATGCAAATAATCGAAATTTGACCTTTGAATGAAATATAAAGAGGACGGAGGAAAAAATGACAAAAATACGTGGAATTGTGACGTGGCGGGACCCGGTTGATGGCGGGGCATGCGGTTAATCTGGATCGTCCGATCTCGGGAGGAGATCAACGATTGAGAAGATGTCAGAGGGCGACAGATGGTGGGCCAGGGGTATATCTGCCTTGGACTAATTTCCACGCAGCTTCATGGTGCGATGAATGCTGGATGGGCCGCTCTAGATCGGACGGTGTGCGTGCATATCGTGCGGGGTCAAACGCCGAACTTTAACGCGTGACAGGGGGGCTGTTTTCAAATAGTGCTCGGGACACGCGGCACGCGATGAATGGAATTGCTGTGAAATGGAAAAAACTGCTCAACCTCCAAATGCGGTGCGATGGATACCACCGGTTTCTGAACAGTGCGCAGCGCGAGGAACACAAGGGCAGATGGACTACCGACCGTTGATCGGCGGGTTAAATGGACTGTTGTGATGTGATTGGGGGGGTGGAAAGGGAAAAGGCTACGAATGCTATGGAATTTACAAAGACCGTCCGATCGGTACAGATCGACGGTAGAAAAAGCTCCCGATATATATTTGCGATAAGCACCTTTCACCTCGGCACCTGGTCTTGGCGTTGGGTCTCGTGGGGGAGGAATTTAAGGGGCTGGCCGAAAGGGGCTAGACCTTAATATAAGGTGGAAAGTGCGTTTTTGGGCCCATTTAACGCTTTTTAAGGTTAGGGAAGGGGAACGATAGAGGGAAGAAGGGGGAATTAGACCAAACAAGGGGTATGGGTAGGATTTAGAGGGTAAGAGGGGAAAAAAGGGTTAAAATGGGGCATTCTGCAGGGATACAAGGGGCAAATGTAGGCCTTTTGGAGCACAATTTCTTGCAATCAGTGAGACTTTTTGGATGGAAACAACAGAGGAGATTTTATCAAAGGACACAAGGCACAAGGAGACTTCAAGGATGATGTGTTTTCAGAGGAAATGCATTCCTTGAAGGCTAAAAAAAAATTTAGCCCCTTGTTTGCTTGTCAAAAATTTATAGGGGCTAACAGTGGCTCCACATGGGGATGGCTTCTTCTTGAAGGAGTCAAGAATTTAGAAAATGATCTTTGGTGTAGGCCAGATGCCTACTGCTTGAGCCACCCTTCTTCTTTGATTTTCAACTGCCACAATTGTGAAGACATCAATTTAGCAGAAAAACTCTCCCAAACAAACTACCTACCCATCCTACAATCCTAGCATTTTTTCTTCTAGGGTGCATTTGAACTAGCAGACCCTTTACATCCTTTTTATTTTTTTACAAACAAGAAAATAAACCTATTCTATTTCTACCCTTATTGCTCCATGAGACCAGATTAAGCTGTTGGTCTCATATGTTTCTCTACCTAATTCTAACATCTGTTGGGATTAAACTGTCCAGTAGATTTCTTCTCTATATTTTACAACAGAAATTTAAAAAATAGTCAAACTAGGATTATACAGTCTAGTTTTCTGTAGATCCAAGGCATAAAGACAATTTCACATGGACAGAAACTTGCAGAAAATTAAAAAAAAAAATTGAAGGCTTGAAATCTGAAATTTTGAAGCATCCTTCTTTCTTTTGTGACTCAAGTTTTGAGCTTATTAGAGTCACTTTCTTTTCTTCATTTCAGCTCTGGTTTTGGGCTTGTTAGAGCTGATCTTTCTCTCTTAACTTGCTAGTTCAGATTTTGGGCATTTTAGAACCAGTTGTTTCACTTCTTTGGCTCAGGTTTTGATCACATTAGAGCCAATCTTTGCACTTTGAGGTTCATGTTTTGAGCATGTCTGAACCTCTCCTTTCTCTCTGTTTTTTGAAACATTTTCTCTTTTTCTTGAAAACAAAACATTGCAATGGTATGTACAATGGAAATGGAAACTGGACACTGGAAATTAGCAAAAGTAGTGTTTGAGCATCCTGCCATTAATAGGACCCCCAAACAGCTCTGTACCATCTAGTTCTTGTAGAAAAAATGCGTTGGGACCCACAGTGGCTTGGATGATGTATGGACCTTGCCACAAACTGTCAAACTTGCTGTGCTTTCCTTTATCCTCTCTCCTTGAGTCCCACTTCAGAACTTTGTGTCCAATTTTGAAATTAGAAGCTTTGGTTCTCTTGTCAAACAAATTTTTTATGTTTTCTTGAACTTTCACAGCTCTGTTATAGACCTCTTCCCTTGCTTGCTGGAGATGGATTGTTTGGTTTATCCTTCTCACCATATTGTCTTCTTCTGTCTGGATTTCTTGGACAAGTTTGATCACTGGTACTCCAAGGCTAGTAGGAAACACTGCTTCTGTTCCATAGACAAGCTGTTATGGTGACATGCCAATGGATTTATTTGTTGTAAGCCTGTCAGCCCACAAAGCATGCACTAACTTGTCATGCCATGACTTTTTATTCTCTTCGAGCAGCTTCTTAATGATAGTCACCAGGCTCTTGTTTGATGATTCAGCTAATCCATTACCTTGAGGGTAATAGGTAGTTGAATGACCAAGTGCTATTTGATACCTGTGACAAAAATCACCCATTTTCTTGGATCCAAAAGCAGCAGCATTATCACTGATTATTTTCCTTGGGCAACCAAACCGAGAGAGGATGTGGTCTTCTAAGAACCTAATGATGACCCCGTCTATGGCATTCCTAGCAGGTATGGCCTCTATCCATTTATTGAAGTAGTCCGTGGCTATAAGGATCCACTTGTGTTGTGCAGGAGAAGAAGGATGTATTTCTCCAATGAAATCTACGCCCCATTGCATAAAAGGACCTTCAACAATAATGGGTTGTAAAGGGAGGGGGAGGAGCTTTCTTTTGCCTTCAAAAATCTGGCACTTGTGGCAGGAAATTATCATCTTATGGATATCATTGAAGAGTGTAGGCCAATAGTAACCATCTCTGAGTATTTTGTTTGTAGTGGCCTTCCAGTTCAGGTGGCCTCCACACTCTCCTGCATGGAATTCTTGTTTAATTCTCTCCGCCTAATTTTCAGGCAAGCATTTAAGCAATAGGGAATTTGTACTCTTCCACTATAAGCACTCATTCAATATGCAATAGTTCCTGGATTTTAGCTTTAGGAATTTGGCCTTAGTCTTTGATAGTTCGGGAGGGGCATTGAGGTTTGTGAGAACATAGAGAATGTCAGAATACCATGGAGAGTCTTGAAATTTCTCCTCAACATTAGGATCAGGAAATCCCTGCTGCTCATCCAAGGCATCTACCATGTTAATGTCAAGGGCTTTTGGATTTGATTCAGCCATTAGTTGTGCTAAGCCCCGACCTTTGATCAGTTTGGTGGGTTTTATCTCAAGGTTGTAATCTAAGATCACAACAATCCATTTGCCCCTCTTCCCATCTGGGTCTTGGGGCAAGATATCTTTGACCACTATGTTAGGCACATAAGCTATGGTGTGGGAATGCAATATGTACACCCTAAAGTCTTTCAAGGCCTTAACCAGAGCATAGGCCTATTTTTCCATTATGTTGTATTTCAAGGGTACGTCTCTCAAAGCTTTGCTGAAGAAAGAAATGGGTTGTTCCATTCCCTATAGATTTTTTTGTAGTAGAACTGCAACTACTATATGCTCGGAGGCAAATGAAAAGATTAGGAAATCCTTTGAGAAATCAGGGCTGGCTAGGACAGCAGCCTGGGTGAGAGAAATTTTAACTGATTCAAAAGATTTCTTGGCCTCAATAGTCCACTTAACTCCTACACCTTTCCTTAACATGTTTGTCATATTCCTAAGGTGTTCAGCTAGGTTGGGAATAAACCTCCTCAGGAAGTTGATTTTCCTAATGAAGGACTGTAACTCTTTGATGTTCCTTGGGTGTGTGATTTGTAGTATTCCCTCAACTCTTTGTGGGTCTATCCTAATCCCCTTCTCAGATATGATGTGGCCCAGAAGTTTTCCTTCTTGCAGCCCAAATACAGTCTTTTTAGGTGTTCTTCTTCAGTCTTGGAATAGACTGTTATGTAATCCAGGTAGATGACAATGAAGTGCCCTATTTCATCTGAAAAGGCTATGTCCATCGCTCTTTGTAAGGTCGCACCAGTGTTCATCAGTACAAATGGCATCTTTACATACATAAAGGTGCCCCACGAAGTGGTAAAGGCTGTCTTGAGTTATTCTTCTGGGATTACTAAAACTTGGTTGTAACCTGAAAAACCATCTAGCAGGGAGATCCTTTTTTAGCTTACTACTCTCTGAAGGATGTGTTCCATTTTTGGAAAAGGGTAATTGTCTTTGAGAGAGGCTCTATTAAGATTCCCGAAATCAATACATAGCCTGATCTCCCCTGTTTTCTTTCTCACAGCCACCAGATTTGATACCCAATCAGAGAACCTCACAGGAACTATTATGCCAACCTCATACATCTTTTTAATCTCTTTTTCCACTGCAGGCGATTGTTTTGGGTTAATTCTGTGAAGTTTCTGCCTAAAGGGTTTCTGATTTTCTTTCAAGGGTATTTTTTGCTGTATAATGTTCATGTCATAGGCCTTTAAGTCCTCATAGATCCAGGCAAACACACCAATGAATTCCCTGAATAGATCAATGTATTTCTTCTTCATGTATGATGGCAAGGACTTAGCTAATTTAATCATCTTGGGTTTGTCTTCAGTGCCTATGTTGCATTCTTCGACGTCAGAATCTAAGTGCTCTTGTTGTGTAACCAGCTCCAAAAATAGAAGAAAAGAGATATCAACGCCTTAGAAATAAGCCACTTCGAGGGGGCAACCTCCAATACATTACATAAATGAACAATTCTTGGATGATACAATTTACAAAACCTCCTTTCTATATATAGGAGTCCATGGGGCCATAATGTAATCCTAGCGGGCCACAATGTAATCCTAGTTGACCTAACAATAATAATTTAAGGGCACAATAATAACAAAATGGGGGTTACAAGGGTACAATAATAACAATAAGGGGGTTACACTAACAATAATAAGGGACAATACTAGTGATATAGGGACCTAACATGCCCCTCTCCTTCAAAAAAGTGTTGACCTCAATGTTTGAGTAGCTCTGGGTGCTTCTGTATAAAATTCTCATCCTCCCATGTAGAATCTTCAGTGGGTAAGTTCTTCCACTTGATGAGATACTCTGAAATTGATCGATTCCGTAGCTGTCGAGTTCTTGTTTCCATCACCACTTCAGGTTCCAATATTATTTTTCCTTCCACATCAAGTTCTGGCAATATTGTTTGAACTGGAAGATTTTCACCTATAACCTTCTTTAAGCATGAAACATGGAAAACTGGATGTACTCGCGAAGAAGCAGGAAGCTCCAATTTGTATGCCATAGTACCAATATTTTGCAACACCTTGTATGGACCATAGTACTTTGGCGATAATTTATTATCCTTCTTAGCTTGCTTGAGGGACATTTGTTTGTATGGTTGTAGCCGTAAAAATACCCAATCTCCTACATCAAAACTTCTCTCGCTACAATGTTGATCTGCCTGTTGTTTCATTCGATTTGTGCCAAATTCAGGTTATCCTTTAAGAGTTGGAGAACTTCTTGCTGATGCTCGATGTGATCTTCCACTGCTTGAACCTTCGAATTTTCCCTTAAAGATGATGTGATGGATGGTGGATGATATCCATAAAGTGCCATAAATGGGGTCATTTTTGCTGCAGTATGGAAGGAAGTGTTATACCACCATTCAGCAAGAGGTAACCACTTAACCCATTGTGTTTGTTTATCAGATACAAAACAACGAAGATATCCTTCCAAACATTTATTTACGATCTCAGTTTGACCATCAGATGGAGGATGATAAGATGAGCTATGAGCTAATTGAGTACCCAAACAAGAAAATAACTCCGTCCAAAAATTTCCAGTAAGAATGGGATCTCTGTCGCTCACAATAACCCTTGGACTTCCATGTAGCTTTTGAATTGTATCCATAAATGTAGTAGCAACTGTACTTGCTTTAAATGGATGAGATAATGCACAAAAGTGTGCATACTTGGTAAGTCTATCAACTACCACCATGATGACACTCTTTCCTTCGGACTTAGGTAAACCCGTGATAAAATCCATTGAAATCTCCTCCCAACGTTGACTTGGAATGGATAAAGGTTGTAGAAGTCCCGGGGTCTTAATTGTTTCCACTTTATTCTGCTGGCAAACCAAACATTCCGCAACAAACTTTTGAATATCAGATTTAAGGCCATCCCAAAAAAATTCTTTCTTCACCCTGTGGTAAGTTTTTAAAAATCCTGAGTGTCCTCCTAAAGGAGAAGTGTGCAATTCCAGAAGAATCTTTGTTTTAGTTGGGAATTCTTACAAAGATATAAGCGATCTTTGTACCATAAGGAATCATTTTTCCAACTAAATGTATCAGATGTACTAGGATCTTGCTGCAACTTTTGAATGAGTGTCCATACATCTTTGTCCTTCTTCCATTCATCTCTTGCTTCAGTTATCCAATCTAGTTTGATAATAGAAATGGCACAAAGAAATGCTTCCA
The DNA here is from genome assembly GCA_034641835.2 of Pinus albicaulis. NCBI lineage: Eukaryota > Viridiplantae > Streptophyta > Pinopsida > Pinales > Pinaceae > Pinus > Pinus albicaulis. The sequence goes on along the minus strand of JAXQQM020073517.1, from coordinate 4,266 downwards.
CCTCTTCATTCTTTCTTGAGAGTGCATATGCAACAACATTAAGCTTTCATTTTTTGTATATTATTTCAAAGTCATAACCCAACATCTTTGTGACCCATTTTTGCTGCTCTTCTGATGATAGTCTTTGTTCCAAAAAGTGTTTAAGACTATCATGATCAGTTTTTACCTTGAACTGCCTTGCCATTAGGTAAGTTCGCCATTTCTTTAGTGCATGCAGTATTGCTAACATTTCCTTCTCATAAATAGGTTTCTGTAAATACTTTCATTTGATTGGATGACTTTCAAAAGCAATGGGTCTTCCTTCTTGCATTAAAACAACACCAATTCCATTTCCTGAGGCATCACATTCCACAATAAAGGTTTTTGTGAAGTCCGGCGTAGCTAAGACTGGTGCTAGGCACATTGCCTCTTTAAGATGTTCAAAGGCCTTAGTTGCTTCAGGAGTCCATGAAAATGCATCTTTCTTCAATAATGTTGTTAGAGGTGCTGCTATTCTCCCATAATTCTTAACAAACTTGTGATAATACCTTGTTAACTCGAGAAATCCTTGCAACTGCTTTATGGTTGTGGGGACTTTCCATTCCTTAATGGCTTTAATTTTGTTAGGGTCTACTTTAACACCCTCGTGAGATACAATATGACCCAGATATTCCACCTCTTGTACTCCAAAGAAACATTTGGATTTTTTTGCATATAATTGTTTCTCCCGCAATATTTTGAGCACCCTGTCAACATGTTCAACATGATCCTTCCAAAACCTGCTGTAGATTAGTATATCATCAAAAAATACTAGCACAAATTTTCTAAGGAAGGGTTTGAAAATGGAATTCATCAACCCTTGAAATGTAGAAGGTGCATTGTAAGGCCAAAAGGCATGACCAAAAATTCATAATGACCCTCATGAGTTCGAAATGTTGTTTTTGGAATATCTTCAGTCTTCATTCTAATTTGATGATATCCTCAACGAAGATCCAACTTGGTAAAATAAATTGCTCCATGTAATTCATCCAATAATTCATCAATCACAGGAATGGGAAATTTGTCTTTAATGGTGAGCTTATTGAGCTCCCTATAATCCGCACACATTCGCCATGATCCATCCTTCTTGTGTACCAATACTATAGGAGCAGAGAAAGAACTTTGACTAGGTTGAATTATACCCGCCTCTAACATTTCTGCAATCATACGTTCAATTTCGCTCTTTTGGAAGTAAGGATATCTGTAAGGCCTGATGTTTGGAGGAACACTTCCTGGAATCAAATTAATAGCATGATCATGATCACGAATAGGTGGGAGTCCTTTGGGAGTTTCAAATACCTTGGAATGATTGTCCAAAACTTTTTGGAGATCTGCAGAAATAGATGATTTTGATGTCGGAACTTCTAGTGAGAATAATTGTGCAATTACGCCTCGTTGTTCTTTCTTTAGAAGCTTTGCAATGACATTAGATATTATTATACTTCCTGGCTTCCCTTCAATACCCCGTAATGCGACTTCCTTTCCTTCTGAAAAAAATTTCAAGAAAAGTTCTTGAAAATTAAAAGCTACCGTCCCCAAAGATTGTAACCATTGTACTCCTAGTACAACATCAGCACCTCCCATAGGAATGGAAAGCATTGGACTAGTCAATACATATTCCCCGATGGTAAGCTTAATATTATGGAATTTTCCAAAGAAATTTATAGTTCCTCCATTTGCAACCATCACTTGACATTCTGGTGCTGGGTATAGGAAACAATTTAATTCCTTGGCTACCTTACAATGAATAAAATTATGGGTGCTACCTGAATCAATCAACACTATTACCTTTTTCTTCTTGATTTGTCCTTGTATCTTGAGAGTTTGAGGAGTGGTAATTCCTGCCAGTGCATTACACGATATGGTCGGATTCATTTCTTCCTCTTCTAGGGTTGGTTCCTGGTGTATATCCTCTTGTTCATTTTCTTCTTCCTCTTCACAATCTATGTAAAATAATTTCTTCTCAACACACTTATGACCTTTGGTGTATTTGCTATCACAACTGTAGCAAAGCCCTTTTGCTCTTTTTTCTTCCAATTGTTGTGGTTTCAACTTTGTAGGTTGTGGAAATCTAGGCGTAGCAACACTTCCTTCTTTATAGAATTGAGTGGTAGGCTTCCTTGTCGCCATAATTTTACATTCAACTTTTCTTACCAACCTGAATGCCTTCTCTAATGAATCAGGTTCCAACACACGAACTTCATGTTGGATGTTATCCTTTAGAGTACCTATGAAGAGATCAATCCTGTGTTCCTCTGGAATATCAGTTACCCTTATATTCAATTTTGGAAGTCCTCAATGCGTTGCCCCACTAAACCCTTTTGTTTGAGATTTATCAATTGGCTAAAGAAGGTGTTGCTCTTTGTATCCTCATAATGTGCTATCATTTCCTCCGTAAAATTTGACCAAGTGACAATTTTTTTACGGGAGCAAAGCCATCGATACCATACAAATGTATTTTGTTCTAAATGTAAAGTTGCAATGCGTACCTTTTGTGTGTTTTTCACATTATGGAGATCAAAATATTGCTCCATCCGTAGTATCCATGTTACAGGATCCTTTCCATCAAACTTCCTCATATCCATTTTTGGAATATGGTGGTTCTTCCCTCCAATAGTAGAGTTTATGAAATCACGATTAACATTTATTTTGTTCTCATCATGAGTTTCCTCTACTATCTTTTCACCATTAGGAAACATTTCTTGTATCAACTTTCCCAACCCTTCGATGTCTACTTTTAGATCTTTCTTCATGTTTTCCATGTTGTCTTTCATTTTTTCATCGATATTAGCTTCCATGTCATCCATCTTAGCTTCCATGCCCACTTCCATGCCATCCATATTAGCTTCCAAACCATTCATCTTAGCTTCCACACCATCCATCTTAGTTTCCATGCCCTTCTTCAAAATTTCCATTTCATTTTTTGTTGTTCTTTGCGAGAGCGAGATTTGTTGCACTTGCTCTTGTAATTTTGATATGTCATGTTTCCATTCTTCGTCTTCATGAGTCATAGTAGAGCCTTCTAAAGGCTTAATGGGTGTTGAATTATTTTTAGGGGCCATTTTAGACTCCAATATTGATATCTATTCAACAATAGGCCCTTGCAATCAATTCAACTTGATTCTTCAAACAAGACTTATGCAATTCGGAAAAAAAATACACACCTTTTACTTGCTTTGAGGAGCTCGATATTGAAATTGTATTATCTCTGTGATTGCAGCATCTTGCATCTTAACATTCTAAATTCAAAGATCGAAGTAGCCCTCTCGAATTCCTATTTTTAATGTCATAGGTCTCGACCCGATTTGGATTCTCCAAGGACAAAGTTGTGTCCAATCTCCCACAATGCTACATTTATGGACTCAGTTCAAAAGAGAGTGAACTCACACGCTTTCCACATGTCACTTTTTTGTCCTTTGTCTATGAAATTGATAGCCAAGAAACTACAAACAGGTAATTGTGCCCAATTGTTACTACATCTAATCCGATGCCCAGAGAGAGAGTTATTGAACTTTTCCCACGATCACCTCTTTGAGATGAAATTCAGGAGCCTGAAAAAGCACTACCTTCCACAGATCATATCTCCAAAAATATTGCGAACCAAGCTCTGAAATTTTTTGACGAATTTCCTCAGGATTTCAGCTTCGCACCATACAAATTTCAGATTCTGAACCTTCGTAGAAAAATTTTTATAGCGAAAATGCCACGATGACCTGTTTAGGAGCTTGAAAAAAGGCCTAACTTCCACAGATGATATCTCCGAAAATATTGCGAACCAAGCTCTGAAATTTTTAGAAAATCTTCCTCAGGATTTCAGCTTCGCACCCTAAAAATTTCAGCTTCTAAAACTTCGTAGAAAAAAGTTATAGCGAAAATGCCACGATGACCTGTTTGGAGCAGCGAAACCCTAGAATCCCAACCTCTCATACCAAATGTTGTGTAACCAACTCCAAAAATAGAAGAAATGAGATATCAACGCCTTAGAAATAAGCCACTTCGAGGGGGCAACCTCCAATACATTACATGAATGAACAATTCTTGGATGATACAATTTACAAAACCTCCTTTCTATATATAGGAGTCCATAGGGCCATAATGTAATCCTAGTGGGCCACAATGTAATCCTAGCCGACCTAACAATAATAATTTAAGGGCACAATAATAAAAAAATGGGGGTTACAAGGGTTCAATAATAACAATAAGGGGGTTACACTAACAATAATAATGGAATATACTAGTGATATAGGG